>JAQGBM010001080.1:0-11444 GCA_034698405.1 Symphylella vulgaris | reverse complement strand
TTTTGTTTTTCTACGATGTATCTTTTTTTATTTAATAATAAAATAGCTCAGGTGTTTATGCTCCACCCTGTATTAGATCTATTATACTCCCAGAGCCCGACAAACGAATTCCCCTTCAACTATAAATCTTCCACTTCAGAGCTTTAAAAATTTTCATTTTATATAAATATGTTTTTACGTCCATTAATTTATAAATTTAGAGTTGTTAATTTTCCGGAAAATTATAATTTGGAAAATTTTCGGACCTAAAAGTATTTTTCAAAAGTTTATTTTGAAGTAAAAATTAATAATTATTTTTCCGACTCACATTAATTATATCAGATTAAGAATTATTATTTTTAAACCTCTTTACGTGGGAGATTTGAAGGAGAAAAATAATTATTGTCTTAATAAACAGACAAATGTAAAGTTTATTCAAATAAATAATATATTACCGAAAACATAAGTTAGATAAACAATATTAAATGGTAAAAAAAGATATTGTTAATTTTCTTCTGCACAATTAGAAGTAGACAGAATTTAATTCTTTTAACTGTACTATTCCAATTCTTCTAATACTGAGAGATTTAATCCTTACAAAACATAGAAATTTATTAAACAAATAATACATATTAATACAAGGTATGTATCCATAGATATAGTCTAATATTCAAATGCATATTTTCATAAAGTATGTTTAAAATAATTTAAAAATAAATACGTGTTCGTGCAAATTACACATAAAAAGGTCAATATATATTCTGTATAAAGTGTATATTTTTTTGTATATTTGTTTTTTGATTATTTTTAATTAAGTAAGCATCACAGTGTTACCAAATTGTAGGTTTTAATTTATATTATTAATTATGCAATCAGTATAATTATGAGTTATTAGTTACATTATTTTAATCTGTAACATGACATAAATAAGTTAATTGCTTTATTTAAACTCCGTCTGTCAAGATTAGGATCTTTAATTTTTATTATTATCCCACATTTAGGCTATTTTTGACTAATTTGGTGCATAATATTTTTACTAGGTACAGTTAATTTTAATTTAGGGTCGGGTTTTCAACACCTATGGGACTTTTTTAAAATTATTTTTTAACTAATTTAAAAAATTTTGGCCGCAGTTATGTTCAGAAAATTTGAATTTCTCCTTCCTATACCTAGTAGAATAAATGTAGTTCTTAAAAATTCAAAACTTTCACTGAAATAACTCAGTGGGATAAAATTTAATTTATTGGACAGAACTGGCCAATTACTCCTGGTTTTATTACAATAAAATATACGTCTAAGATCTTTCGGGATATTTATTTCCTATCAGTTTCTCATTTTAGATTAGGGAAATTTGTTTATGTTCAACAAAGATTAGCCCCATCCCCTGAAACAACATACAAGAACCAAAATCTCATTGTGACAAAAAAACACACCGTAATCTGAACTCTCATTTACAGTGTAACTTAGTTTAGTTTAATTAATGTATAATATCTAGAACAGTTTACTATTTTAAATTTATTTTATTTTAATATTATATCAGTAAGTGTGACTACCCACCAGATTAATATTATATTATTATACGGTACAGTAAAATAGGATAGGTATACAGTAAAACAAAAACAATTAGGTGTAATGTATATTGTTCACTGCACCACAATGCTCATACTCGTAATAATTATCCTCTTATGTTACCCACATTAAGACTGCTTGCCCACTCCTACCACCTTAATTAAAGCAGCAGGACCGACGAACTAACTCGTAAGTTCTTTTATAACAGGCTTGGGGTGTTCGATACTTCAGATTATTAATCTAAACTCGAAACCATTTTATTTGGATGTTTCACTATCTAGGACCTAGGTAACTTAACTTTTCACAAAAATACAGCCTGTTTTATAATTTTTGGTTTCTAATATTAACTTACACTAACTTGAACCGGTCCAATTGTGCATTTTATTATTGGGGAAGAATGAGAATGAGGTTGACCAAAAAGGGGTGAAGTAGACCTCGAATGAATGTCTCAAAAATAATAAGAGGGAAACATATTTTTCTAATATTGTAGACAGGAAAGTTAGAAGCGAATGGAAAAAAAAATATTTTTATGAAACATATGAGTATAGACTTCTTTTTTATTTGTCAATAATATTATTAAAAGAATAAAATAATTTTTAATTTTAACACGCAGCCTACGTCGAACTGATAGTAGGAAAATATGGAAGGGTACCGTTATGGTAAAATATGTAAAGATCTTTTAAAGTTAAAACACTAATGTAAAATATAATTTTCACTTCTTGTAAAATATTGTAACTTGTTAAGCTTATACCAAATTTTATTATTATTTATTTAATCACCCTTCGTTACAATAGTAAATAACAAAAGTATTTAACCGTAATCTTACTAACAAAAAGTTTAACTTATTTTCACTTATTATTCAACTTATTAACTTATTTGCACTTATTCTTCCAAACATTTTTTTAACCCGTTTTTAATTTTTTTTTTAATAATCCTATTATTCTACACTTTTGTTAAAAAGCAGCACTGACTGAAGTGGGAGGGGTATATGCTATGAGGCTGCCAAAAGTGTAAAGAAGCATATTATTTTAAAAAAATAATAAAACTCGATTAAAATAATGTTTGGAAGAAAATAAGTTAAAAAGTGGAAATTACTGTCTTATAAAATAAACACCCTGTAAGTTTTAATGTACTGTAAAATATTTTTAGAGATTTCATCTCTTTAAATTAAAGGGATAGGGACATTAAAAACTTCTTTAAACCATTGAATTCTTAATAATTAATTATGTTATTAACATTAAAAGATAAATCCCGGTCGATAACGGTTTAATTTTTATTTTAGAAATAGTAGGAATCAGTAAAATCGCTGTGACCGCGAATTAAAACTTATAATTAAATTTACCTTATAAACGGTTCACGTGTAATTATTATAATAGCTCGCGCTTTTTATTTTCCCATTGCACGTGAACCATAGATTGGCATTTTACCCAATTCACGAATTTTAGGTAACAGCTCGATTATGCTTTTCTTAAAATAAAAATTCAACCGTTATTGACTGAGATTTAACTTTTTTAATGTTAATAACATGATTAATTATGAAGAATTCAATGGTTTAAAGAAGTTTTTAATGTCCCTATCCCTTTAACTTCCGTAAATATACCTAATTTGCGGATGACTTATGGCTATCAATATCATTTGTTTACATTAGTTTTTGCTCACAAAAGTTCAAAGCAAATAATCCAGTTAGTGTTACTTACTGTTGTTATTTACTTATTGTAAATACCATTATACTTAAAAAATGTTATTCAAAATTTTCTTCATTTGTGCGTAACATAATAATTAATTAACTTATTGTGACTTCAAAATAATGTGTATACAGATCATTTCACACAAATGTCCCCAGTAGAAGTTACTACTATACGTGTTTTACATTGTAATAATTTTAACCCATTTGTTATTTACTCACAAAAAAAGGTTAAAAACGCTTAAAAATTTTAACAGGTTTAACATTGCTGTTGGAAGTTTAACGTGTACTATGTGTAACTTACAAAATTTTATAGAGTATGTTGAAAACTTTATATAGAGTTACATAATTATTAAAACTATTGTCCATTATTAACTTAGATAGATCTAGCATTTCTATAATTTGATTTGATGTTTCAATTAATTAATTTTATTTTAACCGTATGTAAGAAACACAACAGAAATATATAATCAGAAATAAATTATGCATTATTTCTCTAATAAAATAATATTTTTATTTGATTTTGTTTTTTTACATAACCCAGGCCCATAATCCGTATATTATGATGTGCGGGCTTTGACTACCCAGTAGAAGTGGGAAATATGTTAGCTGGGGATGAGATGTGATCTTTTAAGTTTTTTTAGAAAGATCAGGCCATCCTAACCAATTTTAGACTCCCTTGGAATTAACCTCTGAGGGTGGTAAGAAATTAAGAATTCAGGGTGGCTGGAATTCTTAAAGTGCGTTCTTTCGGATCGTAGTTTAACCGGGTTCCTTCGTGTAGATTCCATTGCTCCCAGTACGTTACATTATTAAAGGTGATGTCCCCCTGGGTTTTCCAGGTTCAGTGGTTGTGCAAACAATCCCCCTGGCCCTCCTTCCAGTCGAGGTCCATCCGATTCCGTGTATATCCCCTTTGCACGCTGTACGTTAAAGAACCCTTATGATGTAAGGGGTGATAAAAATTCACTACTCCATCGTATTATCTTTGTTGTTAAATATTCAAACTAACAAGCGAACAAACAATCCCTGGCCTTGGGACGAGTTTTTCGACAAGCATAACTCCGGAGCTTTCCCATAAGAATACACAGGAAACTCCGAAGTTTTTTGGTGACCAATAATGAGCCCCTGGCCCTGGTGCGAGTTATTGTGATACTTGACTTCGGCCTTTTAAGGGGCGAGTTACTCAACACTCCAGATGTAATTTCTGATGGAAACGCTCCGGAGTTTTGGTTACAGTTTTTTTTTACTCATAGCCGACAAAAAGTGTTAAATTTAGACCATACTTATAATGAGTATGGTCGAAATTTAAGTCTCACACCTTTTATCGGGTTAAGACCTTCGCTGTCGCTCACCGAGACGGGCGTTTAAAAATCAAACCAACGAAACAAACAAATTAATTAGTAATTAACCTGCGACACCATGAAGCATTCTCAATACTAAATACGGAGTAATAGGTACACACAATTGGGTACACAAGTAAAATTGAAACGTGAAACCCCTTATGCATACTTTTCTGCAACATACATGAATGCTGTAAGGAAAAGCTTACTCTGAAGCTAACAGGGGTAAGCCCTACTTCATCTGTTACTTCGGCTACTAAAACCTAGCTAAAACTAAACCATGCATTATTAATTATGTCTTATTTCTTTGGATTCTTAATAAAACTAAATGGACCAGCTTGCTAAGTTATTTTTAGATATGAATAAGGTAAAAGAATATAAAACAGACAACTACTCAGTAATACCACCCACCGGTTATTGATTAAAAATTTAGCATACAAACATAGCTATTTAAAGTACAAATCCCTGTCTATATTACAGAGTATTTTACTAAAATAAATTAATGTAGGTTGATAAAATTCGTCTTTATGTGTCGTGTCACACCCAAGTTGGCTCCAGATAGTCGGTCCATAATATTCATCTTTACGCAGTAAATGTGCGATCGCGTAAAAGGGTCGAAAATAAACAAGAAGTATAGTACTGCTATATAAATAAAAGAGTACGATCGAGAACGCAGTTTGTATTATTTGATCTCTCGTACTGTCAGCATCATGCCGGCACTGCAAACTCGATTTGCTGTTTTCTTTGCATTTGCGTTACTTCTGTTATGGAATGTAGGATGTTTTGCGTATCCCGAAACTGAGGGAATGACCGATGTGTTAGATAACGGACAAAGGGGTAAGTTTCTTTTCTTATTAGTCTATTCATTGTTTTAATTTTAATGTCTGTTCTGGCGTAACGCGGTTACATTGTGAATTCATGTAGGCTAGGCCACATTGCTCACTTGTTCAGTATTTCGGAATCTTTGCGGATGTCAAAAGTTTCTTTTTCTTGCTGATAATAAATATTAATATTTTAATAATTCATTATATCCATTCGCGAATGTTAATATTTTATTTTTATAACATTTCTAATGTTACGGATACGGAATGTAGCTTACAATCTATACATTGTCGTAACAAAAGTGAAACCTATTAGGGCCTATAATAGCTGTACGGATACTCGGATAGGAATATGATAGGATATATAGGATTGATAGGTTGAATCGTGAATCGTGAATCGAAAAGTATAAAAAAATTGTAATTTTTTTCCTATGATAGAGAAAACACTACTGATGATGAGATTACCGGTTTTAAATGATAGGTCGACACCGAAGGAAATTCAGGAGAGTACTATTAGGTTTTTTAAGGTTCGTAAAATATTCGTGCTTCTATAGAAACCTTATCTAGGCTACACCCGTACAATCTTCTTGGACTTATATTATATCTCCCGAATTTCGACGGTGACCTGACATTTTAAAAACGGAAATCTTATCAGAAGAGTTTATTCTCGGGGTATCATTGGAAAAAATTCACAAACTTCTTGATACTTTCATTTTTAACATAGAATTTCCTACACCTGCCGATCCACAACGATCCAACGTCTTTAATGTATCCATAGTTTACAGTTTAGTTAGTACAGTAGGCCTACTATTTATACGCGTAGTAAGTTATAGTCCGGATTGAAAAGGGATAAACCCTTACCGTACCTATTCCACGTGTTAAAAATGAAACGAAATGTACCCCTTTGCTAAATATAATTCCAAGTACCTTGCCCTTTGCTTACCTTACTTGATTTCAATTTCCTGCTTTTCTTAAAAATATAGGCCCTATCCGTTATTTTTGTACGTAAAAAAACATTCATTGACAGCATATACGAGTAAGTAATAGTCTTCATATGTTTCGGTAGCGTATGTGCGTCGTGCGACTCGCGGACCCGTATAGGAAAATAATGTAATGAAGCGATAAGGCTGAGTGAACATTTACAAATGAAATGACCATACAAACATTACGACAAGAATGAGTTGTGTAGTGACTTAAACAGATGCGAACGAATGCGAAATCGAACGTTATTGCGAAATCAAACGTTTCGTCCAATCTGTTATCTCAATTTTTAAGGAAATTATCTTTATTCTATCAGGTAACTGGAATCACAATTTCAACCCGAGGAAATCCATGTGGACTGATTTGGATGCTTTTCTGTCTGATTATGGCGAAGGTTAGAATGATTTCTGTCTGTTTTTTTTTTTTAATATATAACGAACCTGTGGTTCTTGATATTTAGATCTACCGTCATGCTTACTTGCTCTTTCCACTTTCCATTGGAGCAGTTCGACCTTCGAGTCGAAATTTTACAGATAACCCTGCCTACTCTAGAGCAGAAAGAGCAAGCGAAGCTAGAAGTAGACCTTATGTCCGTTTTTAAAGCAAAGAAGGAAAATAAGGAAGTTTAATTAGTGAATAGGGGTCTGTGGCCCCCAAAATATTTATATAGGGAAAAGATTACCACTTCCATTTTCATAGCTCGAACGCAATAAACCTGAAATGAATAACTCTGATTGGATACGTTCGAGGACGAAAATTCAGACTGGAATGAGTTCGAATCCAAAGGTACCTTTGGTTCGAATCGGAATAACTTCGAAAATTTGGACAATGATAATTATATCGTTTAATTTTTTTGATTTATTCTGGGTCAAAATCTGTTAAAGCATCGATTTTAAAATCGAATTTTTCAATAAACTAATGCTTGTCAACGTTATTCTTTTCGGAGTTAACTTTATTTCGTGTCGAACTTCTTCCGTTCGTTTGCTTGTCGAACTTATTCGACCTGAGAAAAAAGTCAGTCTCGATATTCCGAGTCGAACTCATTCTCGTAAAGTTTTCTGGTTATTCCGGCGACCATTCTCAATAGTTATGGTATTCTCACTGACTGACATTATGACATACATAACTTATCATACGGTACTTACAACATGTCCAGTATTATACCCCAATAATTAAGCCATTACTTTTCTCATTCGGTGAAATAGCGGCTATAAAATATCAATTCCATATCAAAAATCATTTTACATGTTTTATATTTACAGGAACATATGATAAGAGGTCTGAGCAGGTCAGTCTTGGAGATTTGTTAAATAAGCTCAACACTGTGGCTAAAGAAAGAAGAAAGTTAAAGAACAGGCTAAAAAGTATGAGGTTTGGGGTTAGTCGTAAGTAACTTATCCTGTGATGAGTTTGTCTTTAAATATTTCAATATCATAATCTTAAAAAATAAAAAAATGAATGTAGCATAATATTAAGATCTACGCAAATAAAAGTATCCTTTATTGTTTACACTGTGGTTAACCTAACTTATTATTTACTTTTTTGGTAGAACTTTAATAATAAGATATCTTTAGTGTCGGCTTGTTGTCTTTGTTGTTATCCTTCATAAGAGTTGGACTAAGTTGTTCCATCTTGGTTATCCAAATTTCAACTCCAAATATTAAGCCTGATAATAATATTAAAATCATCAATTACTCGTAGATGTAGATTATATGATTTATGGAAATTGAATAATTGTGAATTACCTGAACAAAAATAAAGCAATCCAAGAATACTTAAGCAATAATTGAAGAATTTCATCTGAAGTGGAGAATTTTCAATCTTTATTTCGAAGTCAGAACGAGATGGTCTTTTCCCATGCTTTTCGAAAAAACAGTCAGATTCAAACTTGTAATATAACCCAAATTCAACCATTTGACGAGTTCTATAACAAGCATTGCAAATAAGAGTACAGACTACAGCCAAGAATCTACTGCAGCTGTAGTATACGGGGTATAGAAAGAATCTGGTAACTTATGCAATAGATAAGTTAGATAACACTAACGTTTTTCTTAGAAGTTCTCTATACGGAAATCCTCTAGACGTTATCTCTCCCAAGTAAACATTGGTGAAAGTTTGCCTTGACGTATCAAACTATGGACAGACAAGGAATAATTACACTTGTCGTTCCACGAACTTTCATGAGCTAGAAATACCAAGTCTGGATTGTCAACAGCCGAACACAGTGGCATGTCTTCATGCCTGAGTATCTCCTGGTTTTTATATTCGGAAATGTATTTCCATGCTAATGATTTGCTATTTTTTGCATATATACTTTAATGCAAATTGCCGCAGCAGGTAAACTGATTACTCTGCTGAATCCATTTTCTTTTAAAGCCTCCATTAATTGTTCCATTGTATCTACATTCTTTTGTTCTCGGGCAGTTAGCAAAGAACTCAGGACTCCCTTGTAAGCAGGTTGAAACACGGTCAGGCAGATCTCAGTCATTAAGGTAATTAGGAGAGATGGGAACATGAGCTGATTTGCTTCCAATCCGGATCCTTAGAAAGAATTTTTATTAGCTTATTAAAGTTAGGTTACAGCAGACTTTAAGGGCTATTTAATTAAAAAAAAAACACTCACTTTGGGCTAAAATTCTGCCTATGTTGTCCCATATTTCTCTGCCCAATGCTTGATAATAATATTTTATAGAAATATATTGTTTCCCCGAGTTTTGTTTTGCTTTTCTGTACTTCACTGATGCAATGGAAAACGATGCAACCAAGAAGAAAGCGAAGAAAAGAAACCAAACCTGCAACATTAGGCTATTTTAAAAGTTGATAGGCTACTCGGTAGGTCTAAAATAAATATTTCATTTAGGCCTACCGATATCAAGAATAAAGAAGAAATTAGAAACTTACAACCTTCACAAATGGGTAAGTCAAATTCCAGGCAATAACGTTATATTTATGTCCATATAATAACTCCTCGCGCAGTCCACGCTAAAGAGCCGATGTCGTAACTACTTCCTTTATAGTTCAGTTCTATTGGCATTTGGACTATTGGAAATCCTATATCTAACTTACAGACTGGAAAAGGAAAAAAAATAAATAAAAGTAGTAAATGATCAGTACAGTATAGCTTTTTAAATTTTAGGTGCTTATATGAAGTGAACCCATATAAGGTGTTCCTTTGTGTAAGAATATTAAGAAGGTGTGATTATTTGCAGCTGGGAATGGTTTAATCGCTTATTCAACGTAGTGGCGCTTAGTTGCAGGTGCTACGGGCGTGCAAAAGGTGAATACCCAAACCACGATGTACGTACGTCGTGACCCAAACGGAGACCTATACGTGCCTATACATACTCGTACAAAGATACTGCATATACTCGTACATATAGATACTGCATACCGAGTATCTATACCGTATACTGTATTATAGCAGTCTTAGCAGACCTTTATTTCGTGTTTAGCCTAATCGGGTTATAGAGCTAATAAATCTGACTGGGTTCATATTTGACTCATCCTTCATGAGTCCCAAAAAAAAAAAGTTAAGGCTGGGAAAATTCGTATTACGACTTAAATATACGAAAACCTATACCCTGTTGCTAACGCATTCCAATAATTTCGGCATATTCCCTCCTATAGCAATGCGATCTTCTCTTGCCAAAAGAATGCTAAACGAAAAATAAAATGTAAAAGAAACTTAGTTACTGATCTCATAAATAAAGCATTAGCCTAATATTATTGAGTCTTAAATGAAAATAATATTGAATTTACCTTTCTTTCCCATTGCCCAAATCGCACAATAATCTAATCTAATAATAATAATATTCCAAAAATAATTGAAATTTTGAAAAGAATTAATTTACTTTCTGAAATTTCGAGTATGGATTTTTCTATTAATTGAAATGCCAAGATTTAACATTGTTACCTTTATATTTTAATTTTGAACTGCGGCATTCGATTAATACCAGATGGGGAAAAATATTAATTTGGCTATAGGCCAAGCTTTATGTAAGCTTTATGTAATTATCCATAAGATTTATGTAGGCCTATTTACTCACGAGTGTCCAATAGATTTTGAAAAATGTTGACCATGTTGGTTCCATTATACACACTCTTTTCGGTCCCTCAAGAGGTGCCTGAAATAAGTTAGTCCATAATTATGTCATTTTAGTTGACAGTACTTAGACAGTACTTAGACTATACCGTACATTAGACTATACTTAAATTAGGCTATACGTATACTTACATCAAGGCTACCAAAAGCAACTTTTAAAATTTTCCTTCGCATTATAATTTGGTGCATACCAGTACCTGCCTGTGTTCATATAATAACCAATTAAAAGTAACTTACAATATTTTAAAAAAAAAAACATAGAATCCAGTCAGCTTATTAAAATAGAATGACTGGATTCTATGTTTTTTTTAAATATCGGACGGATGCATGATGGTAATCTTTTTGAATATTTTTTTTATCAGAAAGAGGAAGTTATTACATGTATTTATTTGTTAAAAATGTATAACTTATAGGTATTTGTTTTATTATGATTACCGGTATTGATTATGCTAATTATTGTTTTAAAAATGAATAAAAAAATGCGTAATTAAATTATTTTTAAATAACTGGTTTTCAGGTTTTAATAATTTTACTTAGTTCTCGTGTCTCGTATGAGACACAACTACAACGTATTCACAACAACAATACAGTAATTTTACTAAACTTATAAAATTATTAATACTAAGTAAAAAAATAAAGCCCATACAGATACAGTTTTAATTTAAAAGAGATGTGTTTGATATACAATTTTTGCAATACCCCGTAGTTATTTCTGTAATTTCCAGTGATTATTCGTAATACCATACCGCGGTATAGTAAGTTTATTACGAATAATCACTGGAAATACAAAATTTCTTAATCTTTCTTTAAAAAAAACAAAACAATTGAACACCTTACCCGATTTTTTTTCCCTGGATTAGCTAAGTTATTTTCTTAAAGAATAATGTAACAGAATGCGGAGGAATTACAGTAGCCTACTTTTTTTTTCTTTTCAATATTTTATTATGTATCGGTATAAGGTGATA
>JAQGBM010001079.1:0-11445 GCA_034698405.1 Symphylella vulgaris | reverse complement strand
ATCCGCTAGATTTTACGGCCTGAATAAAAGCGGATTTTAGCAGGTATGCCATATTTCGCAATTTTCGGTTACTTTGCATTCAAATAACTTTCTCAATTTGGTTCTGTGAAGAAAACTAAATACAGGATAATTATCTATATTTATTACTCTGTTTTAATTAACTTAGCAGTTTCCTGGGAATAATATCACTTTAATCATACATAAGCATTCACTAATCACTACATGTATTTTATTACAAATTTATAAACAGTCGAACTTTAACATGTATCATACGGTATTAGACAGCGAAATAAACTTACCACATCTACCCCATCAACAGCACATAATTTCAAAGACTAAAATAGAATAAATAAAATATTAGCCACTTTCATTTCAATAAAAAAATATAGGGTGCGCCGCGTGCACGATAGATTAGAGAAAATACGGTAATCATAAAAAAACAATTTTAATACGGTAGTTGATGTCATTTATACGATTGTTATACCTGATTTTTGGCATCGAGTACAACATTGATCATGGAGCACATCTCGGGAGTAACTGTAAAATCTGTACTCTGCCAATTTATTCCTTTCTTCATGCTATTTTCAAACGCTTTAAAAGTTCTGAAAAATAAATTCTCATCAATTCACAAACTCGGTTTCAGTAAAAATATTAGAATCCAAGAAGGAATTAAGGAAAAGATATTATAGAGCAAACCAGAAATGTGCAAATCAGTTCTTTTTTTTTTAGTAGAAAAATTGTGCATCCACCTCAAAATAGCCTTTATAAAAAATCAAAAAGCACCCGATCAGTTTTCCATCATTTCAGTTTGCCTCACACCAAAAACGAAGCTTATATTTCATGATTATGAATTCAATAAATGGTCAATTAGTTAACTGGTGGATCAATTTTTGCCTGAAACCCAATTTTTTGCCCACCACCCAAAACCACAAATCTCTATCCCTACCAAAATTTAAGGTACCGTACGAGTATTTCATTTTGAAGTGATCTTTAACTTGAAGAGAGCAAGGGGTCTAGGTTTAAACTATATACAGTACAGAGTATTCTTGAACGAATAGTCCAAAGTTAAGAGTTTTAAATTTACTAGGTAGAGATAAAAAAAAATAAACACCAAAATTGGCTAAAACATACCAAAAAATGCATTCAAAATTCGAAGAAAAAGGCAAAAAATACCAATAAATGCAAAAAAAAAAATCGAACTTTTTCCAGATATCGATATTTGAGGTCCCAATATATATCGATATCGGTTGCCCACCTCTAATATAGAGCAAGGGGATCTACACAGAACCCGCTCATTTCGGCTTAAACTCGCATTCGAAGAATCAGTACCCTACTTTAGAGAATTTAACGCAACCCAGAAATTCTTACTAGCCTCAGCTCGTTCTGGATCGCAGAAGTTGGGTTCAGAGGCAAATGTGAACCACTGATGGCGGTTTTGCTTGTATGGAGTATTTTCCTGGGGAAAGCAGCGGGATTTTCGTATTCCCCATTAATATTCGGGAAAGAATATTACAGTCCTGATGATTTATACTGTTTTTTCTTATGGTAGTTGGAATTAAGTTACCATTTTGATCCAAACAGAAAACTAATGACCATTCATTTTAGGTTAAAATGAAAGTATTATGGTATGAGAAAACATATGAGGCTAAAATAATTAAATAATGAAATAATTATGGATAAACATAAAAAATGGAGGATACTGGAAAACTGAACATGAGGGTTTAATTGCATGCAGTCGAATTTGATTTAAGGCAATTTGAACTGACGAAAAAGGGTTCGTAGTGCCGTGCTCTTATCAGAGCGTGCAGAACTAGGTAGGTTGTCGAAAACGTACCTAGTAATGCACGCTTCCATCATATCACAGGCCATTAGCTTCAGCCTCTGCTCGAGGTGCTTGCCAAACACCTCGTCGGGCCAATGCAGGTCCTTGATGAAAGATTGTAGGGCATCTAACTTCCAAAACAGATCCTCCGATGCTGCACAACCATTGCTGAAAACAAAAATAAATAATTGTAAATTTCTTGTCCCAAAATTTTTATTTAACGCGACTCTGAATTGATTCCTGTTGCTTTTTGTTTTAATTTACGGTATGTCCTTAAAAATAGAGAATGGGCCCGATTCATAACATGCTAAAGGAGAAATGAGCAAAAATGCGATACTAATGCTAGTTTCCATTTTCCTAAACAAAACACGAGGCCAGGAAAGAGCATTACTATAGATTTTTCTTTTTCTCTCAGTTTTTGCTTAGGGCGTTCGTGAATAGAACCCAATAAACGTAATTCGTAACTGGAAGGCTGGACGAAAACAAGGACCAATACGAAACAAAAACTCGTAGTATTTCACGATGTATCTATAGAAATATGATTATTGTTTACGGTACTGAACACTGTTTTCGCCAAGCCTAACAAAACCGTACTTAATTATAATGTGCTATTAAAGATAAAAAAATATCATAATTCCCAAAGTACCTCACATAAACCCAAAGAAAATATCTGAATGTGTTTACGCAACAAATCGTAAGCTAAGTAAGTGTTGAGAAAGATTATAAAGACTTGAGAGCGCAGATAATATCTTTTCATTTTCATGAAGCAACAGATGAGATAACTCACTATATTTTTGTACTTATTATGTAGAAAATAATTTTGATACAATCTACGAATTAACTTTAATAACTCCATTTCAAACGTAAAATAAAAATGTCAGAAAAAAAAATCAAGTTTGCAAATGTGATCAACACCACAATGAGCACTAGAGATATTTCTCTACAGTAGGGTGCCATGGGATTGGAAGTTAAAATTAACCCATCCACGACTCAATTAACACGGCTTTACTGTGATCAAAAACCCAGCGAGTGGCTTAGTGGTAGTTTAGTCACCCAATCGGTCAGTTCGTTTGAGCCCGGATGTCATGATCATTCTAACTACAACTAGAATGATCAAATTCCCGGACTGCTCCCGCTTATAATTTAAATGCAGAATAGGTATAGTAGGCGACACATAGAAGATATAGGGTAAATAAAACACAACTCAAGTTATTGAGTGTGATATAAAACCATGGGTTCTTAACGGTATACCAACTAATGAAGGCAATGGATTAATCCTTTTTAATAACACCTTCATTATTAACAATTTCCCTATTGGTTTTTATCAGGTTAAGAACCCATGGTTTATAGGTTGCTAGTTACCTGATAGAACAAACATAGATGTGAAAAAATAGTGCAGACAGCACATTTATTTGAATTTTTTTGAAGAGTAGATATAGTTGGTGGCCAAAGAAGTGCGCTCTCGATTTTTTCTACAACTACTTTTAAACGACCTTACCCTTTCATTTCCCACCTTTCTCTCTCGAAACCCTTGCTGATGGACTGGGCGATCGAAGACTCCATCAGATCAACGTAGCGAACAACCTGGGGCGCAAACGTATCCCTCAGATGCTGGTGGAAGCGACCATTGCACAGGTTTTCTGAAACAAAATGACCACATGTTTATCCTACTAAAGCTAAACACCGAGTCCAAGGGACGACTTAATTAAAAGAGAAACTGAGTTTTGGTTTCTTTTGGGGTTCGGAACACTTTCATATTTCGATTCTGCTTCGGGTTCCGGTTCTTCCGAAAAAAATTAATTTTAGGTTCCGGTTCCAGTTCCAAATCAAGCTTTCACAAATGACGTTATGGTTGAAGCTTCAATTTATATTTATTTATTTATAATTTGTTTTCCTAAAAATTTCGGTTCCGGTTCCAATATTTTTCGAGATTTCGGTACCGGTTCCGACCCTGGTTTATTTATGCAGCCTATGTGACGTCTATTTCTAAAAGTTGTTTAGTCTATTTCTACTATATCGATGCCAAGAGGTGAACACTTCGCAGTCTTTGAGAGTGGTCTTTAACATACACAGAGCATTGAGACCCATATCTTACCATCTTGTCTCAGGTAGTCGTTGAGTATTTGGAAAAGCGGGAAAATATCCCATGTATCCGGAGGCAATTCCTGCATCACAGTATCCATATCCACCGCAAACAGAGACCAGAAGATTTCTGCATGTTCCACTAATAAATCGCTAAACCAAGCAAAAGCCTAGAGAAAATAAAAATACAACCACCTCCTTTGTTTAATGCCTCCAAATTATATTAAAAATAGATCTAAACTAAGTGATGATTGTTGAAAGCAGGCTACCTATTTAATTACTAAAATCAAATACATAGTGAATTTTACACATGCATATTGCATACCATAGTTACTTGTGATATAAATTATTAATTTTCCATTTCTATAATAATAGTATTTTTTAATATATTTTATTTATTAGGCTATCTATTAAATACGTAGAATATTTAATACATACCATGCAGATAATATATTAGTGCAAATATGATTAAATTGGCTAAGTTATAAGAAGTTACTGTAAAATACAGTGGCGTAGCTACAGAAAGTCGTGGAGCTTAATTAATCCTGGACCCCTTAAAGGCTGTATAGTGAATATTACGAATTCATCCCACACCCTCACAATTTCACAAATGAAGCTACGCCACTGGTGACTGGTATTAAAATACGAGTATTACATTTCGTGTTAGATGCGATTAATATAGAAAAGTGAAGGTAACAGTAATTAGGAGTTACATTAATATATTTAACGTTTATTTTACAGCTAATCTGCCTCATTTTAGCCCTCAATGAAATTATGTTTGACATGCTTTTTTATGTGTAAGTTAATAAAAATAAGAAATAATGTATGATGGTTCTAAAAATAAACCCTCAATTATTTTAAATTTAATTAATAAAATAATTATTGTGCTAGTAAATTAAATGTATGAAGCATGCAAAGTGAATTAAATTAAAAAAAATAAAGTGAAATTTTTTTGGCTGCTCATACTTTTGAATTTTCATACTTACTTTGTCCTAAAGGACATGTAAGAAAAAGAATTATTGTCGTTAGAAATTGAGTATAGTTTGTTTCTATCTAAGAATTTTATTTTTAAAGTAAAAATAATTATATTCTAAAATTATAAATTTATTGCAACTGTTTCAAATTCGCGTATTTTTATACAAAACTAATTTTTTGATCATGAACTGACATTTTTTTTTTTTTGAAATTACAATAAATTTACAATATTTTTTTGGTATAACTTATTATAATAAATAAAAAAGAATATAGTTTTAGAAAAGAAAAGAAGATTAAATAAATTGGTAGTAAATTATAGAATTTACTACTGTAAAGTTAAGAGTATAAGGCTAAAAATTTTAGGCAGTATGTATAAATAAATACCTTTATTAGACTATTATGTCAAAGTATATTGTATTATTTTGTACTAAGTTAGGTAATTATTAAGTTAATGTAATTAAGATAGAAATAATTAATACGGTATATTATTATAGTACCGTAAGTTATTTAAATTAAAATTTTATAAGGCTGATTTTTAGCTTACAGTAGTCAATTGCTACGGTTATTGGATAGTGGTATAGGGGTAGGGTAGGAGTAGTTTTGGGGGCATAGGGTTAGAAGAGGGGAGGGTGAAATTATTTTTTAGGAAGACCATGGATATAAATATAGAAAAGATGAAAGGGGTAGACTCCAAACTAATGCTGGGAACTAGTTATTAGAAAAGGCACTAGGGAACGAATGGGAGGGGGGATGGAATGCCCTTAGTAGAGAATTCTCATAAGGCTCCAATCTGGGAAAAGGATAGTAGTCAATTGTTAACATGTAAGGACAATATTATCAGTCCAAACCTAGGGTCAATCAACGTTTTTAACTCCTTCCATACCCCTATTTCGTAACTTTGACATAATATTCTATTTGCCTATATACAGAAATATATAGGATAGATATAGATAGCAGAGTAAAGAAAGTTTATAAAATATTAGAAAATAAGATAAAAATAAGCAGGTGAAATTAACTCACCGTTCGGAAAGCCTACATTTACAACACATCAACCCAAGAGGGAGGGAACAGGGAGAAAAATAGAAGCAGTAGAGAATTAGTTGCTGCCACACTTAATTTTATTACAATATCCATGCAAACAATGCCTTTGGCAAATACAGATTTTTATACGTCTTGGAAGTTATCATTTGGGGCATTATTTTGCCTGGTTCTGTCTCAAAATTTACATTCTTAAATGGGGAAATTTAGGAAGTTATTATAAATATTCTATTGCATTAAAATATTAACTTTAATAGGACATTGAAGTTAAAATGATTTTATTAAATTTTTTTCTTTAAAAAAAAATCCCCCAATTTCAAATAGGCTACGAAGACTTAGATTTGGCTAAAGTCTTCACACAGTTTTAGCAAGCTTTGACCTTGGGTTACAATCTAACACCTGATTCCACCATTCGCACTGATTAGTGTAATCATTGATTAGCTGAAATGAAAAAACTACGTGCCACACCACGTGTATAGATTTTTATTTAACGTAACCCAAATTTTAGAAAAGGGTATTTATAATAAACCCCAGATTCATCATCATCACCATTAGCCTTTTCCCGGTGAGGGGTCGGCATTTTTAAACCCCAGATTAGGTTTATTAAAAAACATTAGGCAAATGGGGGCCAGTAACAATCTAATCATTTTCCACTAATCATCGATTACCGGTACCCTAATCAATCTTGGTGGACTCGGGTGTCAGTCTGTTAGTTGCCCAAAATTTCGTCTTTAATAATTACAATTTATCATAGTATTTTAACACTGGTTGCAGCATAATCATGCCTTGGAATTTCAAAAAAAAAAAAAGTATATAACTTAATATTCCTTTTAAGATAATAAAAAAGTATAAGTTACGAGGAATGTAAAAAATTATGGAGGATTATAAACTGTAATTTCTTAAAGAACGAAATTGTATTTTTATCTGTATTGCCAAAAACATATTTTAACATTATTAACGTTATAATTATACGAGATACAAAACTCCAAGTCGAGTATAAATATCCTAATCATCACAATTAATATCCTTAATAATATTGACACAACGGTCCAAAACACCAAAAATATTTATTAATCAAACTCATAAAATACTTACTTCACGTACTCGTATTTTATTTCATAAAATATAACAAGTATTATAAACCTATTTTCTACCACTTATGGTGATAATATTGGCCGAAATTTTTAAGAAATATGTAAGTTAAGGTAATGTGTAAGAGATAAAAGTTCTAGATACTACTGTATAATTTTCAGTTTTGTAGCTAGTAAACAGTAGTGTATTTTCCAAGCTGAAAACAGTATTAATTTACCGATATGCTTATTGAAAAATTTATTTAATATGTTATTGAATTACAAAAAATTTGGTTAATTCTGATATAAGCTACTGTATTATTTCGAAGATCAAAAAAGAAAATACTTACCTCGCTATAATGCTCTTCATTTTGTTGAAGTAAATCTACACAGAGTTCTGAGAGGTGTATGAGATCTTCCAACTTCTTACTCACAGAAACTACACCTTCTCCACAAAGGTCTTCTGTTAACATTTAATTCATAAGTTAATATCTTCGTAAGGTTTCAACTCTCATCAAAGGTTGTTAAATTTTTCAGTAGTCTATCTCGATCCCACCATATTACCAAGGACGTGAATTATCTAATTCACGTCCTTGATATTACCAGGATTTAGTCCTTTATTAGGCTATAATTTCAGGAATAAATTTAAAAGAAAATCGCCAATAGACTAAATATGGAATAAATCTCAATGAGATAAAACATCTCTCATCATCATCATCATCATTAGCCTCTAAATCTCTAAAATAGTTTATTTAACTTTCATTAAGCCTTAAAGATGTTTAATTTATTACAGTAAACCCTCATTTATACAATCCTCACTTGTACGTTTTTCGCTTTATAAGTTTTTTTTTTCTAGGTCCCGGCAAAATTCCGGCCTATTCGGGCAATGTTAATTTGTTTCAGTTATAGGCTACGTTTTTTTTTTCGGGTCCCATCAAAATCGTATAAATGAGGGTTTACTGTAGCAGTGTTCGGAACCTTTTCATATTTCTGTTCCGGTTCCAGTATTTCGATACCGGTCTTTCAAAATATAAATTTTAGGGCCCGGCCGTACTGGTTCCGGTTCCAAAACTAGCTGTCAAAAATTAGCCTACGTTGTAGCTTCAATTTAATGGGTTCTATAAAATTTCGGTTCCGGTTTGGTCCAATTTTTTTTTCGAGTTTTCCGGTTCTTTCAAACACTTATTATATTCTTCCAAACATTTATTTTTAATTATTTATAAAATAAATATCTTAAGTTTTAATATATAATATTATAAGTTAAATAAAGAATTTTTAGAGATGCAAGGAGAATTTTTTTTACTTTTTTATTTTATTTTAAATTTATTTCCCATTTTTTAAGAAAAATATTTAACCAATTTGTAGAAAATTAGCCTAATGTAATTTTTTTTAATGTTGCAAATCGGTTAGGTACTTTTCTTTTTAAAAATAGAATAAAATTTAAATGTAAATGATATATAGAACCAATAAGCCACACATTATTCTAAACATGAAATACTAAGTCAGTGCGTATCATTCGTTTTGCAGCAAACAAATAATTAAAACAAAAAAGTGATTTCATTTCGTTAACAGGCCAATCAATACCTTCATCATCCATAACTTGATGTTGGATTTGTTGCTGTTCGCCTGCTGAACCTTTTATTTTTTACAAACATCCAAAAATAAAGCAGCGACAAAAAATATAATATAGACTCTCGTTATTATTAGTTTTATTCCCTTATAACGTTTAACCATCCAATTATTTTGAGCTAACCTTCAATTTTGGCTTCCGCCGACAATCGAGTGTAGTTTACGAGAGCGGCGTTTTCTAAGGACTTCTTAATGACTATCCTCACTTCTTCGGGAAGAGCTGGAGTTACTATGTCCTTCATTAGCACCTATTTTCGTACAATGATATGGTATTTAGACCCTAATTACTGCAGTTAATGACAAAATGCGTTATACTTACCCTTTCGAGCAACGAAAGCGTGGCTTTGAGAGCCCCCTCTGGTCGCCCAAATGGAAAACAGTACCTGCAACATTTAAAGATTAAAATATTTAGTTAAAGATAATGTTAAAGAATTAATATCTGCTGCTTAATGGCTGAGATTATTACCTGAAATTCGTAATATGATGCTCTAAAATTATCTTGAGCCTTTCACGAACTTCATTGAATTTATCCTTTTCTTCAACCGTAACTGTCCCTACTCCGTCCGGCCTGCCAATTTTATTTTTATTTATTAATTACGGTAAAGTAGTAAAAAACACCATCTCTTCTCCAGTATAAAAATAATTCTTATTTCATTTATGAATGAACGCATACAAATAAATTCGATTAAAACAGGTTACCTACGTTTCATTTTGGCTAAGATAAACATCGTCAGGGTTTTTATAACAAAATAAATGAAATTTATTTTGTATAAAAATAAAAAAGCAACATGCAACAACACCATAAAAATTGGTAAAGTGTTAATAAAATTTAAATACCTATTGCCATGAACGTGAGAGGCGCAGAAAGCAAAACTGTAGTGAATTAAAGTTGGATCAATCATGATTCCCTTCTCTGCTCTATCTAGGAGGTCACTTAGGTAACAGAGGTGCCGGTAACAGCCTCTAACGCCGTACCGAGCACAGTATTCATCCAAAACAAACACCTGTCCGGGACTAAACCAGCCCTGAAAAATAGCATTAACTTTTAATAAAAAAAAAAACTGAAGTTAAAAATTACTATTTGATTATCTTACCAAAGAGCAGTATGCATCATTAAGCCTATGGTCCAAAGACAGTGCTTGGAATATCCTAAAATTTGTTGCATGGTCAAACTTGCACGGATCTGCAGCTATAAATTCGTCCATTCCATGTTTCCGTGCCTTGTCCGCATCTGAAAACCCCATTTAAAATCATTATTTATGTACGTGCAAAATTTCCCCGAAATTACAAAGTGGAAAACGAAACATTTCGGAAATTTTTCCAATAATTATTGTAAAAAATTAACTGAAAATCATCCTCATCCGAATATTAATAATGTAAACTAAATGTTCGTTTTTTTTTATTTTTGGAAAATTTCTAGAATTAATCTGAAAATTTTCCAAAATCTCTGGGATATTTGAAAATTCTCGCGTACAATAAAGATCAACTCGTTGGAATACGATTATACGACTAAGTATTTCCCGAAAAAATTAATGTTGTGTAGTACCTAATACAGTTCAATGGCATAAACATGGTCGTAAACTGAATCTAACAGCTACGGCGCGTTATCACAGTTTAAAACAAATTAAAAGTAAGTTAAAATAAAACAATTCAAAACATATTTTTAAATTTCGTTAACGTGGCTCTATAGAGACAATATCCAACATCAGTAAATAACTTTAGTTTTTCACGAAAGACCAGGTATTAACGAAAACAGTGGGAAACCAAATTTCCCATTGAAATGTATTAGGTACTACACAACCTTAAGACAAAAATTCCCATAGAAATTTCTCGACTTCTTTCCCTATATTTACAACATACAGTACAGATTTAAAAAATAAATAAACAAATTACCTCCTTGCATTTTGGAGATTGAGGAATTTTTGCCTACAGTAACAACGGGAGGTGTGGGTTTGTGGGATTGGCCAGTAGCTCTGTACATGGCCATCACCCACAAATGGCACTCATTTTCGTCGTCGCTGGCAAATTGAACACTATCGCCTTCCCTGACTGCATTAAAGAAAAACCTTCCTCCCTCCATTTCTGTCAAGAAAAACATCAAAATGTAAAGGAATGGAAGTTTTAAAAACCTCTCTCTCCTTCAGAAGGTCGAATAGCCTAATGGTCCTAATGAAATTGGAAATGTTTCTTACCTTGTAAAGGCTCCACGTAATCAACTGTATACCCATCTAGTTGTAACATCTCCGTGGGTTCCGTTCGCTTTTCCCGAAAACTACACATTGCAAAAGTATACTGAGACACCTGAACTAAAACAAAGTATCGCTTTTTCCACTTTTTCCAAACAGCCTTTCCTTGCGCATACAAGTGCCTGCAAAAAGATTACATTACTTTCAAACTACATACTTCAAAATCTTCACCATTTGGCACATTATCTACAATAGGGTTTCACGCTACTTGACTTTCGTGATTATCTTTTATACCGGTAAGTAATTTCTACTTTTTTTTAAAATATGCTTCTTTACACTTTTGGCAGCCCTGAACTGCGCCTCATCATCCACACTTCAGAGCTACTTTTTTACGAAAGTGTAAAATAAGCTTTTTCAAAAATTTATATAAATTAATTAGGTGGAAATTATTAGGGCTGTGCGAATTTGGAAAATTATTTTCTCATGCTGTAAAAAATAATATAGAATTTTTTTATGCCTACCATTTTTTACACACTTTTATTTAACTTCGCGGGCGTATATACGAGTATATAGGTTTATAGGTATTTTTGGAATCTTTGACAGCTTATATCTCGGCGTCAATACTATGTAGAAAGCTGAAATT
>JAQGBM010001078.1:0-11446 GCA_034698405.1 Symphylella vulgaris | reverse complement strand
GTTTTCCACGAAAACCCAGGTATTAACGAAGTTAAGTGGGAAACCAAATTTGCCATTGAAATGTATTAGGTTACTAGTACTATACAGCATTAAAATTAAATAATTTTCATATTGAGATAATATTTTATTTTAGATGATGCCCGACGAAAGTTCCGAAAAGGCCAAGACTGGCATTTTGGCTGCTAAGTTAGCAATTATATTTGGCTTCATACCAAGAATTACGACAGACGACTTAGCAGATTCTTTGTCCTGCACGGGATTAGAAGATCCTAAGAAAGGTACTACACCCTTATAAATGTGTACAGAAAATTTTTAATTTCTCCGAATTTATAGTGTCTATCTTGCATATACTCATTTAATTATGAAATTACTGAAATTTAAGTGTATGGAAAGTGAGCAGCCAGTTCTTCTGAGCTGGATATTGCATACAGCTATATTGCAGGTTTAGAAAATACTAATGACGTATTAATTTAAGAGTACCGTATCAAATTGTAATATTAAAATATTGTAATCAAAATTTATTACACGTTTCAAAAGTATAACAGTATACAAAATATTATCAGTTTAATTTGAAAACTTGCATAT
Organism: Symphylella vulgaris; assembly: GCA_034698405.1. Taxonomy (NCBI): domain Eukaryota; kingdom Metazoa; phylum Arthropoda; class Symphyla; family Scolopendrellidae; genus Symphylella; species Symphylella vulgaris. Next base: position 10,861 of record JAQGBM010001078.1, on the reverse strand, counting down.
CCGTAGCATTTTGATCCATCTCTTCACCAGATTTTGGGATGGCTAAAATATTTCTATAATTCTATTAGAACTTTAAACTGACCTAATTCTTATAATACTGTAACTAAGTTAGCTAACTGTTTCTCTTCAAATAACAAAATACTGTAGATATTTACAAAAGGAATATCAAAGTGAAAGTCTTATTCCTACGCCCATACCTATTTAAAACTATTTATTATTAGATTGTAACTATTAGGATTTTCAGGGAATACTCATAAACATTTTCATCACTATTTGAAGAAAAACAGGTTTTATTTAAATCAAATTAGCAAAATTCTGAACAGAATAAATTTCAACCTTTTAGTCTACCTAGTATAATCTACTAGCTTACCGATCTTCTTATTCTAACATGCTCCTTTCAACGAGAAATTACGGCCTAAAACTGATTTTATACCCCTGTGTCGAAGAGTTCTAAACACACTGCTGTCATCTGATAAAAATTCTCCATTAAATCCGAGAATCTACCGATATCTAGTGTATTTTATATGGTAGTATTTTTTTTGCAGCTTCGCAGATAAAGAATGACGAATTCATAATTTTCTAACCGAGTTTTTTATTTTTATTTTTCCAAGTTTTTGACCATAATGGAATCGAAATGTACCTAGAGTAGCAATGAAGCAGTGAATTTTTTAAAATAATTTTTTGACGATATACGAAAAATAGTAAAAGAGTATAAGGAATTATATACTCTTGGGGGTATATATATATAGGCAAGATTTACTATAGAAAATGGTATACAATTCATAATGAATCGCCTCATCAAAATTATTATTAATTTCAAATGTACGGGGTACACGTTTATTTTAAAAATTATCTGTGATAATTATTACGTTTGATTGCAATCCCATTTTTGTGCAAAAACCTTCAATTAGAGTAGTAGCCGGCGCATATTTGCATTCGTAAAACACTAGTGCCTATCTGTTTTCCTTTTTTATCATCATCATGCATAGAAAATTGTAGAATATGAGAACAGGTATACAGCAAATAATAATTAAAGTAAAAAAATTCTGATACAGTATTTGAATTTTGTCTATTTATTTACAGTATTTTACATGGAATTATCTATAAAAAAGATGTTTTTTATTCCACTTTTTTCCGGTGCGTAGAAATTATCCGAACACATTTTTTTTCTAATTTTCAATTTTTTTGGCAACTTTAGATCGTTTTAAATATTCTTCCATGTTGCCAATCTCCAATTTTACAGATGCGATCTAAAAAAGAACTTCGACCGGCTATTATTCGTTTGTCGGAACAAGGAGTGAATGAAATAGACCGAAGTCGGAAGAGCAAATGTCTAAAAATATTGTGTGCTTTTGTCGAGGGGTCTCTCAATCGGAAAAACGGCGTACGAGATTATATAATCCCACAAGATTATGGTAAGATTAGGGTCATCGGAATTTCAAGATTTAGGTGATTATGATCGATTATTATCGATATTTTTGTGATTACTGATTAGGATCAGGTGTAATCTTTGAGAAGAGCGTACGAGATTATACCCAATTGAGTTACCCTTCGGCTTTTGTACAGTAATCTATTTCCGGTATGGATAATTTTCTCTATACCAACCTTGGTTAAGACACATTAAGCACACCATTTTTGTAGACATTAGCTCATCTGACATCGGTCTATAGCGCGACTTTTGCAAGTGCACAGCGACCCATTGGCGAATGGCCCTCGAACTCGCCGGATCTGAACGTGTTGGACTACTCGATCTGGTCCATATTGGAGGCCAAAGCCTGCGCTAAGCCACACATATCAATAGAGGCGTTGAAGAGGGATGTGATCAAGGCGTGGAACGAGATTCCCATGGAAACGATTGAAAAAGCCATAGACGACTTCCCGAAGATTGAAGAAGTGCATTGAAGCGGGAGGTGGCCATTTTGAAAAATAGTAGTTATTTTTTGTTATACAGTAAATGTGTTTTATATCAAATAAAGTTGATTTGATTCTTAAAGGTTGCAAAAAATTCTTGAAAATTCGAAAAAAAAATGTGTCCGGATAATTTCTACGCACGTCCGGTATGGGTATTTTCAACTAGTTTCAGTATAAAATTTTTAAAAATAATTATACCTTTATGAAAAAGCATGCCTGAATGGGGCTGGAGGAGTATGATGAGGCGAGGTTCAGGATTGTCAAAAGTGTAAGATGCAAAGAAGCATTTTAAAACTCGATTTTTAAAAAAATATGTTTAAGTTTAGAAGAAAATAGTTAGTGGAAATATAGGCATACTTTTTTTTAAATAAACATCTTCTAAGTTTTAATGTACCGTAAGTTAAATAAACTAACAGATTCCATCTATTAAAAACGTTTTTGAGAATAAACACAGTAGCCAGTGTATTATTAGCTTACCTAGTTTTATTTCTTTATAATTTCTTTACTCCCATTTTTAGGGCATTACATTATTTTAGAAGATATATAAAAAACTTAACATCGAAATAAAATATATAGATACACAAAAACAATCCTTGTTTAATTAATAATAATATTCATCCATGCAATATTACGTAGGTATTTTATTGTGGTTATGTACAGCTTGTGACTAGATCATAAGTTTTTAGGGAAAGGTATTTTAAGGTGCAATTTTTTATCGAACAGGGTTCGGAACTGGAAAAAAATCTGTAAAACAGTTATTTAATTTATTTTCAGATTTTAGTAAAACTCGTAATTTTTTGTATTAGTTGCGACATCATAATCAAAATTTTGGAACCGCAAATAACATATTTTAGGAACCTAGCCGGTTCCGATCCCTAGAGAAAAATTCAAACCTGGAACAGATTTTACAGTACTAAGTTATTTTCCAGCTTTACTCGAGTGCCATGTTTGAGTCTATCACGGTGTCATCTTACATAACACTGCTTAAAATTCATTATTTCTGTTTCTTTTCGCCGTTCCTTAGGTTACGGTTACAATTTTCTCGCAGTAACTAGTATTCTACCATAATTATTTATAAATTAGCACAATGCATTAAGTTATAAACCTAATATTACGTCGTATGAGTAGAAAATTTTAATATTACGTAATATTGGCGATACTTTAGAAATTATTTTCTAAAATCAGATGCTAAATTTTTAGCATTAATTTGTTGCTACATCAAGATATCAACATTATTATGGAAAAAAACTTCCTTTAGTTAGATCTTAATTTTTGCGCTAGATGTTGTAAGATATTATCATTTTAAGGTACGAGTACTGGTAAGTTATAGAGGACCATAAGTCTCCTTTCGTTCCGTTATTCATAAGAACACACACAGTGATTTTGTGCATTCCACTATAACGAATATTTTGCGTTTATAGGCCGACTGCACAGTACGAATGAAGACTTAAAATATTATTCGTGAACCATCAATAGCGATTAGATTTTTTTTATTTTACTTATTTTTATGAGCTATAACGATAACGATAATAAATAGATGAGCAAATTAAGGTTATCTGGAAGAATAAACTACTGTACTTCGAGTTTAACTTAAATTGAAACGAATAACTCCTTAACAATCCGAATTCTGTTTTATTGATGGCATTAATTAATCTCACCCTCCCAACCCTCCCTTCTAGATCTTTCCTAAACGTTTGCGAAACCCGAAATAACCTATTTTGAAATTATTAAAGCCCCCACCTCACAGATTAGTTAAATTATAACTATATTACCTAATTGAAAGTTGAAATAGGCAACCGGAATTAATAATAAGAATATAACCTAATACCCGGTAACTGAAGTTATATCTGCTTTAGGTTAGGTCCCCGTCTGCAGGCCCGGATTTAGGTTTTTGTCGCCATAGGCAATTATAAATTTGCCGCCCCCTCCTTGCGCCGAAGGCGATTTTTTTTAAAATCTAAGTCAAATATTTATTCGAAATTTCCCGGCAAATTACAAAATGGTAAAAAAAAGACAAGAATCTGACACATTTTCCCGAAATTTGCAGCTGCCTAACCTGCCTTTGCATAAATCTGGGCCTGTGCCTGTCTGGTCTGGTATTATTAGCGGGAGTTTATCCTCACGTTATTAGATATTACCGACCAGTCGAATATTTTTTCAGTTATTGGGCACGATGCGCGTCCATTTCTAAGTGAAAAATAACAAAAGAACAAAACTCGTGCTTTCTAAGTTAGTATTCGTATAGCTTTTTTTACTTACGTTGTTAGAATAGACTTCGTTTAGAAGTGGATGCGTATCTACCTCTTTATATTCTTGACCATACCAGAGTCCTTTCATTACATTTTCTTTTCTACTTAGAAACTAGCTGTCTTCGATTTAGACTTTGGATAGCTAGGGCAGTCTACCCGCATTATCTGATGGCTCATAATAACTTAAGTATTTTGTTTAATCTAGATTCACGTCGTCATACGGTTATGAAAACGCTTGAATTAATATAAAAAGAAAAATACTGTAAAGATTCGTCAAGTTATTGATCACGAATCGGAATTTAGGGGAGATAAAGGTGGTGTTAATTCGTCATCCTCATCATCGCTTGCACTTGCGACGCTGTAGCTGGTCGAAAGAGTGGGTTTGACCACCCTGGGTGGCAGGCACATTTCCGGAGGTTTGTACTCCATCTGACACTCGACAACTTTCTTTTTCTGAACATGAAATCCTGGAGATATTTTGGCACCGCAGCTGCATGTTATGCCTAAAAAAATTGAAAGTAAATTTTATGGGTCGCCGGAATAGCTTCGAAAATTTTTAAGTTTGAACGGAATAACTTCGTCAATTTTAACTTCGAACGGGTAATTTCGAAACAAATTCGATTAAAAAACGAATAAATTCCGACACAGAATAATTCTCTGATTTATTCTGTGTTGGAATTTATTCGGATTTTATCGAATTTGTTTCGAACTTAAAATTTTTTTTTTGAGTTCCTCACTTCCCGGGGTATTTTGCCTAGAGACTTCATACCTCAGAGTATGAAAATATATATTACAGTGCTTCGTACGTACTACAGAGAAGGAATATGATATTAGAAGTGCACCGTAATATGCTCAGTAGAGTCAGCTCATACGAGTAACTGAGTAATTTGGGCTTAAATTATTGTTTAATAAAGAACTAAAGTAGAAATAGAACTCGTAAAGCCGACCCCATTTGGGGGAAACCGGAAAGGGCTTATGATGATGATAACTTATATATTTAAACTGTTAATTCAGAATAATTATATATTTTTTATAATTTTAATCAGTAAATTTATTTCATAAACACTACAGACTCAATAGTAATATAATATTGCAGTGCGCAAAAATCAAATATCCCTCCTTTTCTACAGTAAGTTACGTATTATAGCCTAGCGTATTTCAGTATTATATGAAGCTTCAGAAAACAACTTTCTCTTTGAATTCTGAGAATATTTTATATAGCTGCTGATTATGCACAATGTAATAACGTGCTGTAGCTTACCTGACCAGGAATAGGTGCCAATTTTACCACCACAACTAGGGCACGAAACCTAAAATACATAATATTTTAAATCACTCATTCGTATACGATATGACTACCGAACAAATATGAAAACATTTTAAACTTTCGATACCGGTATTTTAAACTTTTTCATTTTTAAATAACAGGGTTTTGAACAGTAACCGGTACCGGAACCCGTAAAAAAACTTATTTTTAAAGAATTTATGGGGGAACCCCAAAAAATTGAAGTTACAACGTCGTTTTTGAAAGCTAGATTTGGTACCGGAACCTAAAAATAATTTTTTTGAGAAAACCGGGACCGAAATATGAAAATGTTCCGATCTGAACCCTGTTAAATAATATTAATAAATAAATAACTCTTTTAACTAAAGCAAATAATTATCTCAGTACTATAGTTAATTAACTATTAAATTAAAGGATATCTCCTCCATCCTTCTGGATTAACGTTATTATTATGGATTAATTATGGATTAATGGCGGATAAAAATATTTTCCAACGATGCGATGTAAGAAAATCATTTGAGATATATTTACATTTTATGATTTTTAAAGATCATACTCAGGTCTGATGCAAAATTAAATCTCACTCCGGTTATGACCTTCGTTGTCGCCTTACCGCGACGTTAAAAAATCAAACAAACAACTTTATAGAAAGTAAAAAATAATTAAAATCTGAGCTAACTGATCCAAAGAGGCAAATGATAATTACATCATTGGAAAGGGTCTTACTTTATCGATCCGGAATGAGGCGAGAGATTTTCTTTAGATAGAAAATAATTCAGTAGGCTATGGTGTTATTTTATTAGACCGTATTTATTAGAAACACTGTCAATAAAGATTGCGTTTTCCATATTTATGAACTAAAAATAGATTTATTGATTAATGATTATTTATGAGGAGAAGCTTTTATATGATATACCCGACAATGTCATTGCGCGTTAGTGTAGCCGACTCGTAAGAAAAAAAGCAAATAAAATTACCTTGCCAGTCTGTTGGGTGTGCGCGGTGGTCATCCACCGCATAGGGACAGTCCAGAGTTCGTCGTTACAAAATCTGTCTTTTGGCAATGGTCGGTACCAAGCGGGCTTTTCGCCAATGGCATGAGGTATTAGATGGTCGCCCAAAAAAAGCATTTTTCTATAAAACGAAAAAAAAAATCTTAATAAAATCGTTTAAAATATTAAAGTAATTTGATAAAAAAAAACTTAATTTACCTGCATTTGTAACATTTGTAGCATATTTTAGTTTTACTATCACTATCGTAAGTGGGTCCAATCACAAACATGTCATCCGGTACTACGTACTTTTTATCTGTAAAAGAAAAATATCTTTTTAAAAATATCATTTCCACTTTTTTTTAATTTTCCTCCAAACATTTATTTTAATCGAGACTTTACTAATTTTTTAAAATGCGAGTATTATAAGTGTTCTATCAAGGACGTGTATTACGTGTAATACAAGTCCTTCGTTCTATGCTTCTCACACTTGTCAGCCGACTCAGCCCTGAACCGCGCTTCGATACTCCTTCCACCTCAAGAAAGAGCTGCTTTTTCACGTAATAAGTTCATTAAAAAATTATTATAAGTTATGAATTTAACTTAAATAATAAAATAATTCGTACATTTGTTACAAAAAATCTGACCAACGCAATGCGTAGCTGTATCTTACAGCCTATGTACCAGGTCTATACTACTAACTTACTACACTTAATTTAGGTATACATTGTAAATCGTAATAAGTTAATTACAGGTCCTATAATATTTTATAGGAAAAATTCGTAGAGTTAAGAAAAATATTTATATTAATTTAGGCACTGGTACCGATAAAAAAAAAACTAAAACAACGAGGTCTACGGTATTTACCGCATACTCGTATACGTAATTTAGCATAACTTACGGTATGTATTCTTATGGCTAGCCCCAGAAAAAGCTTACACAATAAGTTATGTGTACCGTACAGTACACTAACTGCCACAATAAAAAATAGAGCCTCTATTCTTTTATTTGGCAAATTTTTGGAAACTGGCCAATATTATTTAATTAAGGATGGGATATACCGTAATATACAGCACCTTTCCATATTTACACACATGCGCATGGCTCGTTAAAAAACGCAGACGCAGGTACCGGTATATCGACTTCACAATAAAGGTTTCACTGATGCGCCCCATGACTGTTATAATTTGGGTCATTGCATAATATTGCATTACGTGAAAATTAAAAAACAACAAATCCCTACGAATATTTGCCAAATAAAATCAAATACTGTGGTAATATTTATTATCCCGGAATAAGAAAATTGGGACATAATACCATAACTCGCAGTATAATATTGCTAACAGGCAGTGCGTTTTTACCAAATTAATTTGTTCCTGAAAATTTTAATAATGCCGGTACAGTAAATATTAATGAATAATGATCATTTGGGTGATAATAAATTAATAATTATATGGGACAATTAACGAACATAAAAAAGGGTATTTAGTCTTTCGTATATGTCGTTAGCATATACGGATAACTTATACTTAATTACGTATTTTCAAAATTTTTTATTTTCAACCGAACTTTCCAATTCTAGGTTATACCATGAATTAATATCATATTAGTCTGAATGTGCAGCTTCTATAGAAGCTACCCTAGCTACTGACGTCCCGCACCCATAAGTAGTTCCAAATCTGTCGACAGATGGTGCTGTTCGAATTGTTTGGCGTAATTCTACTGCGTATTGATGACTAAATTATTTAAACTGGCTTCGAACATGCTTAAAATCAGGTTACAGTACGGAGTATTTCTAAAAATAAACTTCTTTATTTATTTGTATGTGCACAAATATGTGAAGTGCTGCCATCTCGTGACAGAATTTGAACTACTTATCGGTGCAGGAGCTATTTCAAAGTTGCAAATTCAGACTAATATGATATTAATTTATAATGGTTATACCTATTACCGTAGAATATAATTATTTTTATAGTATTACCTCTCTTAAAGTTGGCTGAAACAAGAGTTGCTTTGTACAGTTGGTATCGGGGATGCATATCATCTGTTTTATTTCCCATTTGTTCAAATAGATTTAACTGAGCAAGGAAGCCCGGATTGGGTCTGCAAAAATTTAATATATACATAAAGTTAGTGGTTAGACTTTTCCCTATATTCTGTAATGTGATTGAACTAATAATTTTTTTCAACAATTTTTTGCATTCTACGTTAATTCTCTTACTCACCCTATAATTCGTTTTGTCTTGACTAAATTAATTGCATCTTCAACTCTGTAGCTATTCTTGTGCATTAAGTAGGCAACTACGATTGTTGCGCTTCTAGACACTCCGAATACGCTGAAAAATATAAATTAATATAAAAATTTGGATTAAATTATGATTTTTATTGTATTACGTATCCACACTGTATGAATAAAATAAGAACTTGTACTATTTTAAAAATCTACATACTTAACGATCGTAAAATTTTCGTAAGTAGGCTAATATTTTTAATTTAATAAAATGCCCAAATCTTTGTTTTATTATTTTATACAATTCTTCGTATGTGATTGCAACTTACGAGGTTTGGATGGATATCAGTTTCCATATTATTATCTTGAGTAATATTTTATTTAATCTAACTTTTAGGGTGGTTACATAACTTAGCACCTACCAACGATTGTTAATCAACATTTGGGGAGGGGGGTTTATTATCTTCAGTAATATTTTATTTAATCTAACTCCCCCCCCCTCGCCTACGCCCCTGGACTATACCCCGTAGAATTAAAGAAGTTCTTATATTTTATTCCATAAATTATATCGTATAACTTGGGTTTTTTACATAATTTACCGGTATGTAAATAACTTAAAAATATTTCTGATTCGATAATGAATTAATTTTGAGGAATTAATACTGCTCATCAACGGGTAACTTGTTGGAGGTTAACCCTAACTCCAGGGTTAACTTGAATATAACTGAACGAAATAAATTGATATCTTCGTAACCCTTGAACGAAAATGGACATTAATTATTATGATACACCAAAATTTCCGTCTTTATTCGATTATTCGATTTATTCAAAAATGTAAAAAAAAAAAAATGGGGTCGTCGCATTAAAAATATAAAGATTTTTAAAAATATACTGAAATTTCGCTGTTAAGTTATATTTGGAATATCTTTTGATTTAATGCAACGACCCCACAATTTTTTACATTTTCGATAGATCTTTTGAAGACGAAAATTTTGGTGTATCATATCATATGTCCATTTTCGTTCAAGGGTTACGAAGATATCAATGTATTTCGTTCGGTTATATTCAAGTTAACCCTGGAGATTTGGTTAACCTCCTTCCTAGCACTCGGTCCTAAAAAACATTCTTCTTAAACTATTAAACTATATTTAACTGTATTTAACTTTTAAGGGGATGACTATACCTCGTACGATTCGTACAATTGGTTTTTCTTATTTTCCCGGCTTAAACGATAAACAAAATTAAAAACAAATAAGTCCCGTATTGATACACACAATTGTTTCTAATCTACGAAGGATTTGTAATTTTAAAACTTTTAGTATTTGCAGGAATGTTGACCAAATGCTATAACGAATGTCTGCATGTCTTTAGTCCACATTCCTGCAAATACAATTTTTAAAATTATAAATACTTCGTAAAATAGTAACAATTGTGTGTATGAATACGAAACCTTACTTGTTTTTAATTTTGTTTGTCGTTTAAGTAATCAAAATTAAGAAAAACTAATAACAGTTCAATCTAAATGAGACATCATTCTCATACCCATATAGTTCGGGCCATGAGTACCGTATATATTGACATTACACAATTACGGAGTATTTACATTCCTTCTGTTATTTCTCACATTTTCAGCAATAATAAATAACTTATTAATATTTACTAAAGGAAATAATGGTGCACAATAATACTGTTAATATGTTATTTTAATCGGAGAAACGGAGAAAGACTATTATAGCCTACGTGGGAGTCGGGACGCGAGTGTTGTAGTACGATACGAATTAATCGGTGTTTTTTTTTGGGGTGGGGGGGGGGATATGGGATAAAATTTATTATCGCGACCATTCCATATTTTTTTTACCAGAAACACCACTTTTCGGAACCCGAAGAGATTTCACAATGCACGATTTGAAATAAGTACCGTATCTTATACGAGTAAGAAGCATTTCTCTATATTATCTTTATTTCTCTTGCCAGTTAGGGTACAGGTTATATATAATAATGATCGTATTCGTATTTACGGAACAGGTAAATTCGGGACTGCGGGTTTACTTACCAGTGAACCAGAACGGCTCCTTCTTCTTGTCCGCGCATTATAAAGGCCATGGCCTCAGGAAATCTAGTCAGCAAGTCCACATTGGGTCTGTCATCTGCTTGGATGTACATGTGCTCACATAATCCACTCTGCGTAACAGAT
>JAQGBM010001077.1:0-11446 GCA_034698405.1 Symphylella vulgaris | reverse complement strand
TTGCTGAGAGGGGAGTCCAAATAGCAAAAAATCTACTTCGAAAGTGTGATGAAGATGGTACTGACATTTATTTAGCACTGCTGAACCAAAGAAACACTCCAAGAGACTCGAATTTGGGTTCACCAGTCCAGAGACTATTTAGCCGCAGAACCAGAACTCTATTGCCTAATAAAAAATCCAGTTTTAAACCTGAAATTATTTCGGAAGTCCCAGCTAAGTTACAAAAAGCTAGGATTATCCAGAAGCATTATGCCGACAGGGGAACAAAACAAACAAAAGTACCCATTCAGGTTGGTGACACAGTGAGAATCCAAACAGATCACAGGAAATGGTCTGGAGCTAAAGTCATACAAGCTCACCACCGCTCACCTCGATCATTCTTGGTTAGGTCTGACCAAGGTGTGTATCGCAGAAACACAAAACATTTACACTCTACCCATGCCAACCTAGAGCCCGGAGAGATGGTCCGCCAAGGTTTATAAACTTTACCAGATCCGGAAGCGACAGACACAACACAACCAGTGCCTATCCCAGACCAAGTACCGACCTCAAGTACCAGAGCCGAACAAGTTCCGAGTTCAAGAACCAGTCCCGAACCAGTTCAGAGACCAGAGCCTCGTCCTACAGTGACCAGTACAAGATCCGGTCGTGTGGTTAAAGTGCCTGTAAAGTTGAACTTGTGAAGTATTCAAGACTGAACTATTATGATTTTTTAAAATTTTTATTAATTTTTTTTTGCATATATCCTAAGAACATTGAACTTTAAAAATTTCATATTATTATTCAATTCATATTTCTTTATTAATGCAGATAATTTTAGAATAGTTTTACAGTAGCTTAATAGTTAACCTTAAGCCAAAGATTTTAGCTTTCTTTACGTAATTAGAATATTATTGTTTTTTTTATTATTTTTTTTAAAAGAAAGGGGATGTCATGATAGCTTGTAGTATTATAGTCAGCTGATCATATTATAGCCTAGTAGTGTAGTGTTAGTAAGTGCTGCCATCATATAACATATTATATTTCTTATGTATGTACTCTTATACAACGCGCTAATAAAGTTAGTTGTTAACTCAAAGTCATACTGTTACATGGTGTCAGGATTTCAGTCTCGTTATTTTGCGAAAAAAATATGACAAATAACGTAAAAGTTTTATAAAAGACTCGAACCCGTTAACCCATAAACTTTGGAAAGCGCAAGGACAGCCGCCGAAGGAAAAATGACAGAAGCTCAGGTAGGAATTAGACCACCAAAATGTTTGCCTATAACAAATGATTCAAACATGGCGACCAAGTGGAAACTCTGGCGCCAACAGTACGAGTGGTATTCGATAGCAACAAAGCTGGATAAGAAAGGTGCTGAGATACAGGCAGCCACCTTCATGGCTAGCATAGGCCCTGATGCTGCGGAGATTTATAACAACTTTGGATTGTCGGCGGACGATTCCAAAAAAGTTGATGAAATTATTAAAAAATTTGAGGAATTTTTCTCTCCTAAAGTAAATGTCACGTATGAAAGATACATCTTTAATAAGATATTACAGAAAGATGGAGAAACATTTGATGAATTCCTAACAATATGCCAAACACAAAGCAGAAAATGTGATTTTGGTTGCTTGCAAGAAAGTCTGCTAAAAGACAAACTTGTAATAGGGGTAAAAAGTGATCAACTGAGAGAAAAATTATTGGCTGTAGAAAATTTACTACTTGATAAAGCCATAGCACTATGTCGGGCCCATGAGCAGGCTAGTACCCAACTTAAGCAAATGACAGATCGATCAAGCTCCAGTAAGGCAAATATTGATGTAATATCTAAGCCTACAAAGTCCAAGTTTAAAAGTTCCGGTTTACCAGAAAAAAGTTCTGGTTTACCAAGCACATATAAATGTAAGAGGTGTGGTACACAACATTCATTTGGTTCCTGTCCCGCATATGGCCAAGTGTGCAGTAAATGCAAATTAAAGAATCACTACAGTAGCCAGTGCAGGACAAGGTCAAATTTTAAAAAGAAAAAAGTGAATGAGCTAAATCTGAAAGATGATGCTGATGATTCAACAGAGAGTGACAATGACTCACTGTTTGTTTCCACACTGAAAACAAAACATAATGCTACTGAAGATTGGACTGAGAAAGTTATTCTGCCTAATAACGTGACAGCTATTATGAAGCTGGACACAGGGGCACAATGCAATGTGTTGCCAGAAAGCACATTTAAAAAAATAAAATGTGCATTGCAAAAGTCAAGAGTAAAAAAATTAATCTCATTTACACAGCACGAGATGAATGTAATAGGTGAAACCCTTGTTGACTGTGTGGTGAAGAATAGACAGAAAAAATCCCTTAAATTCCTTGTAGTGTCTGCAAAGGTGCAGCCTATACTTGGAAAGGAGGCCTGTGTGGAATTAAACTTAATAAAAAGAATAGATAGTTTGATCACACAGAAACATAAGGCCGTATTTGAAGGATTAGGCTGTCTACAGGGGTATGAATATGACATAGAATTTAAAGAAGGTGCTGAATTTAAAATACACCCACCAAGGAGAATCCCTTATGCTATAAAAGATGATGTCAAGAAAGAGATAGACAGAATGGTGAAAATGGATGTTATTGAGCCAATAACTGAGCCTACACCAGCTGTTAGTCCTATGGTCATAGTACGCTCTAAAGGTAAATTGCGTCTCTGTATTGACCCCACAGATATTAATAAATGTGTGAAGCGTCATCACTATCCGCTTAAGACAGTTGAAGAGATAACTGCAAAGCTGAAGGGATCAAAATATTTTACAATTCTTGACTGTGCTAAAGGATTTTGGCAAATTAAAGTTACTAAGAGAACTTCAAAATACCTTACGATGGCCACCCCATGGGGTAGGTATGCTTTTAAGCGGGTTGCTTTCGGATTGGCTCCGGCACCGGAAGTATTCCAACAAAAAATGAATGATCTGCTCAAAGAATTCCCTAATGTTGAGTGTTCGATGGATGATATTCTTATCTTTGCTGAAACAGAAGATAAGGTGTTAGAAATTACAGAAAAAGTAATCACAAAATTGGAGTCAGCTGGATTGAAGTTAAACAGGGATAAGTGCCAAATCGGTGTACAAACCGTGAAATTTTTAGGCCATATCCTGTCAGCTGATGGTGTGAGTATTGACCAGGCCAAAGTTGAAATAATTAATAACATAAAAACTCCAACAAATATGACAGAGTTACAACGGTTCCTGGGAATGACAAATTATGTGATGAAATTTATACCGGGATACTCAACAATAACAGAGCCTTTAAGACAGCTTTTAGTCAAAGATAATTTATGGCATTGGGATGCGGAGCAGCAAAAAGCTATAGATACACTGAAAGAGGCATTAAAAAGCCCGCCTACTCTCGCATTCTATGATGTAAACAAACCGGTAATCTTATCCGTGGATGCGTCATCCTACGCTGTGGGAGCGGTATTATTACAAGATGGACGAGTGATAGCTTGGAGGTACAAGTTATTTTACCCATGACCGAGACAGCATCAGAAGAATTAAAGTCTGAGACAGATAAGGATGTTGAATTAAAAGTCCTTAAAAAAGTAGTCATGGAGGGCTGGCCTTCAAGTCAAAAAGAAGTCCCGTCTATGGTTCTAAAATATTGGAATTTTAGAGATGAACTGTCCGTTTACGAAGAGATTTTATTCAAGGGAGAAAGACCCATAATTCCTGTTTCCCTACATGCCAAATATTTAAAATATATCCATCTTGGACATTTAGGTGAACAAAGTAGCCTAAAAAGAGCAAGAGATTCAGTTTACTGGATAGGAATGAATGAGGATGTAAAATCCTATGTTCAAAAATGCAAAATTTGTCAAATGAATCAGAGAGATAATGAGAAAGAACCGATTAATTTGAAGCCTATTCCTAGCTATCCATGGGAGAGGGTTGGAGTAGACTTGTTCCAGTATAAAAAATATCAGTATTTGCTTATTATCGACAGTTATTCCGGATTCATAGATTTTGTGAAAATGAATACCACCTCATCGAATCAGGTTATTAACCAGCTAAAAATTTGGTTTGCAACCCATGGCATCAGTCAGACTCTGGAGAGTGACAATGGTCCTCAATTTAGTTCGTCAGAGTTTCGTCACTTTGCTACAACTTGGCAGTTTAATCATGAAACCTCGAGTCCGCACCACAGCCAAGGAAATGGTCTTGCTGAGAGGGGAGTCCAAATAGCAAAAAATCTACTTCGAAAGTGTGATGAAGATGGTACTGACATTTATTTAGCATTGCTGAACCAGAGAAACGCTACAAGAGACTCGAATTTGGGTTCATCAGTCCAGAGACTATTTAGTACCAGAACCAGAAATCTAGTGCCAAATAAAAAATCCAGTCTTAAACCAGAAATTGTTCCTGAAGTGCCACCTAAGTTGCAAAAAGCTAGGGTTATTCAGAAACATTATGCCGACAGGGGAACAAAACAACCATAAGTACCTATTCAGGTTGGTGACACAGTGAGAATTCAAACAGATCACAGGAAATGGTCTGGAGCTAAAGTAATACAAGCTCACCGCTCACCTCGATCATTCTTGGTTAGGTCTGACCAGGGTGTGTATCGAAGAAATACCAAACATTTACACTCCACCCATGCCAACCTAGATCCCGGAGAGATGGTCCGCCCAGGCTAATTGACTTTATCAGATCCTGAAGTGACAGATACAACACAACCAGTGCCTATCCCAGACCCAGTTCCGACTTCAAGTACCAGTCCCGAACCAGTTCAGAGACCAGAGCTTGTCCTACTGTGACTAGTACAAGATCTGGCCGTGTGGTTAAAGTGCCTGCAAAGTTGAACTTGTGAAATATTCAAGACTGTGAACTAAATTATTTTTTAAATTTTTTTATTTTTGCATAGCATAAGAACATTGAACTTTAAAAAATGCATAATTTTTATTCAATTCCTATTTCTTTATTAATGCAGATAATTTTACAATAGTTTTAGCTAGATAGTTAACCTTAAGCCAAAGATTTTAGCTTAGAAATAAAAATGAAAAGTAAAATAAACAAAACCGAAAATGGTTTGGACAGATTAACAAACGGGTACTTTAATTAGATTAGTAGAAAATAAATTTAATGGGAACCCTCACCACCTAGCTCACCGCTAGCAGTACAACCACCAGCGAAACAAAGCCAGGTGCAGCAGCCACGATCTACCAAGTCCGGGAGAGAAATAAAAACACCACCAAGATTTAAAAATTAAAAAATTAATTAATGAAAAAATGAGCATGTTGCGTATTGTAATACCCTGACCCAAGCGTCCTAGAATTATATAGGCTAAGAATAAATAACGTCACTTCCTTTACCCCCACTGTATATTTAATCCCTGCCGGAAATAAACCATCATTCTTTTATCTAGCAGCAGCAGCGTAGCACGTCTCGTTATTTCACAGGCATATTTTATCTTATCGTTATTAAATCATCATCTTTACAATTAAGCATAACATTATGTAAATGTAATGCCTTCTGTAGAAATGCTACATGCAACTCCATTATGAACTATGTTCGTAAAAATCTGCACAAATGCAATGTTTGTAAGGACGAACGCCATCGAGGTCACTCTCTAGTCTGCATAAGTTCCCAAAAATGCGATTCAGTAATGAAGAGTCTTAGAGCACTAAAAACCCACTCTTCATTTCTTAGAAAAACACTTCAAAACCTTTATTCTGTCTTGAGATATGAAGAATGGATATCAAAATTAACTAAGGCATTAGAGGAAGGTGACACCAAACAGATTGACGAAATTCTCGAGGAAATCGCTGAAAAATGCATTTGTTATGCAATAGGCCATGCTGGTGGAACAGAAATTTCAGAAAAAGAAATTTTGATATCTTTCGCAAAGAATGCAGAGAAGTTTAAAAAGGAAATTTTCGAATTTCCGGTCATCTCCTGTTCTTCCTGCGAAAGGCTATTTTATGAAAACCAGATGATGAAAAAGATTCCTCGGGAATTTAACGCATTGTCAAAATTTGATTCATTTTCGAAACAAGTTCCCTCTTCTGGAGAAAGACGCCTGTGCAAATACTGTTATGACAAGTTTAGACATAACCAGCTTCCCAACCGCTGCATTGTGAACGGTTTGTTCACAGATCCTCTTCCAACCGGTCTGAAAAATTTAAACTTGTTAGAGACCATATTAATTCAGAGAGGGAAATGTTTCGAAACTGTTGTTAGATTAGGCACAATTACGGGACGCAGACCAAACAGCGAGCTTGTAAAAGCTGTAAAAGGCTGTATTATTCACCTTCCTTTACCCACTGATGTTACAATAAATTCCATTTTAAAGACAGAGAGGTCAGAAAACCTGCATATTTTAGTAAATGGCGTACCAACAAAGAAAAAAGAAATTTGGCAAAACCTGGTTAACCTGGAAAAGGTTACTAATGCTCTTGCAGAACTAATCCAAATCAATCCTCTGTATCAGAATATGAACTTACAAACTCTTGAAGAATTAGAGAAAGAAATATGTCCTCTTGCAAGTACTACAGAAAGGCCACTCTTGGTTCCTGTTAGTCCGGGCGACTTATATGAGGCCTATACAATTCATCCTTTACAAATAAATAAGCCGGAAACATCTGATGCCCATCTATACCAGATGTTAAAAGTTGAAGGAGAAAAGTTGGACAACAAGGAAAATAACGTAGATCTATTATGTTTTCCCTTGTTGTTCCCAACTGGAAAATTTGGCAAATGTCATGCTAGAGACATCAAAATTAGTGACTCTGAATTCGTTAAATCTAGATTGCTTAACAAAGATAGCAGATATCGTCGGGACAATCAGTACCTTTTCCACCTGTTATGGGACTCCGAGTTGCGTGGACTTGCCAACGGCATATACCACACAATTCGGAGTACCAAATGCCGTAACATGTCGGCTGCTCAGTTTTTGAGAAACTTGGACGGAGGAGAGCAATCTCTGCAGGTGGATTTGGGAACGATATTTGCTAACGTTCGCGGTACAAAGCAATACTGGAGTCGTAGAACCAGCGAAGCTATGGGTATGGTTAGAGAACTAGGATCTCCGACATGGTTTCTGACCCTTAGCTGTGCTGAGTATTTTTGGCCAGACATGGATGAATATCTTAGGAATGTCAACCCGGATTTGAGCGATTCATCTACTACAACGGCATTATGTGTAGCTGATCCAGTCTCCGTTATGCGCCACTTCGAACATAGGTTCAATGCGATGTTCGAGTTTATTCGACATGCCAAACCTCTAGGAGAGGTAGAAAATTGGTTCTGGAGATTAGAGTATCAATCTAGAGGAACTCCTCATCTACACATTTTGCTGTGGATTAAAGATGCTCCGGTCATTGGCAAATCTAGTAATGAGGATGTTCTAAACTTCATTTCTAAGTATGTCTCTTGTCGTGTTCCAAACATCGAGCAATCTCCTCTCTTAAACGAACTCGTCAAAAAATTCCAAACCCACGCGTGCAGTTCTTATTGTTTAAAGAGTTATAAATCTTCAGGGGATCGCTTTGGTACCAGATGTAAGTTTGGATTTCCGAGAATGAGAACGGAATGCTCCATTCTACGCAATCCCTTAGATTCCATCAAGTGCCGAAAATCAGGCAAATCTAAGAACAGACTGTACGAGCTTCCTCGTCGCGTGGGTGAGGAAAAAATTAACGACTATAATCCTGTCATTCTTTTGTTGTGGCAAGCGAATATTGATATTCAATTCATCGCCGATGACCATCGTTCGATTTGCCAATACGTGACCAAGTACGTTACTAAACACGAAAAAACATCTATCGGCGAAGTGTGGGAGGAAATAAGCGAGTGCGAATCTCTGGTTCAACGGTTGTGGAAGTTTGTGTTTAAAATGCTTCAGAGCCGGGAATGCGGATCTTACGAAGCAGCTACTCGTCTTGTTGGAATTCCTCTCTATGGCAAATCTATCGGCGTGAAGTATATCAACGTTCGTTTGCCACAATCTCGTAATCGACGGTTAAAGTCGTACGAGGAAATAAAGGAGCAGAAAGAGAAATGTCCCGAGTCTGTCGACATATATGAAAACAGCTGGATCGATGACTACTATCCGAATCGTCCCGAGATATTAGAAATTCTGTGCTTTTACGACTTCGTACGCCATCACGATTATGTCAAAACCGTCGATCCAAAGAACGACAAATTAATCATCCTGCAAAACGACAAGGGGGCTTTGAGATTGAGGCAAAAACCGTACATCTTAAACCACTATATGTATAATCCCAAAAAAGACGACGAAAGGGAAAGTTACTTTTACGGTATTCTTTTCTTGTTCCGTCCTTGGAGAAAGGAATCAGAGTTACTCGAAGGTTACTCTTCTTACGAAGACGCTTTCCATGATCAAGTGGATAAAATCAAAGCACTTGATGATTATCATGGAAAGCTTTCCAGTATCTTGGAAGCCGAGGAAGCTCTAAATAAGGAACTGCAGAAAAGTCCGGTTTGTACGCAGCAGTCAAATAATTTGGCATCAGATGATAATTTTGCACAGGGTGTGGCTCTAGATTTGGGTGTATATAAGGCAATAGACGATCTGTGCAACATACTTATGGAAGACACCCATGAAAATTTAGAAGAAACTCTAGCAAAAATGAATTCTGACCAAATTAGAGTGATTGAAAGATTGCGCAACACCCTGACTTCTCCTTCTCCCATTCCTCTTCGCCTTTTCGTGAGCGGCGTTGGTGGAACAGGAAAGTCTTTTTTGGTCAACGGTATCAAAAAGATGGTAGAAGATATGTTTCCTGATCAGGGTATCGTTGTTGCAATCGTCTGTCCAACCGGCCTATCTGCATTCCAAGTGAAAGGTGTGACTATTCATAAGCTTTTCCAGTTGCCCGTGGAACACGGAAAATCTGCCGAATACAAACCCCTAAACGACGAAGCGCTTAAACATCTGAA
Source organism: Symphylella vulgaris (assembly GCA_034698405.1). Classification (NCBI taxonomy): domain Eukaryota; kingdom Metazoa; phylum Arthropoda; class Symphyla; family Scolopendrellidae; genus Symphylella; species Symphylella vulgaris. The sequence goes on along the minus strand of JAQGBM010001077.1, from coordinate 2,519 downwards.
AGCCTCATTGAAAAATTTGAAGCTACTGATTGTGGATGAAATATCCATGGTTGCGAATTTAACTCTCTTGTACATCCATCTTAGGCTACAAGAAATGTTTGGAGAAAGCACTGAATGGTTTGGGGGTTTAAACATCATAGTATTTGGCGATTTGCTTCAATTAAAACCAGTTCGTGGAGAACCAGTGTGGGCAACTGTGAAAGGAAAAATTGTCAGAGAAAAAATCGGTGGCGCAACCTCGGTAAATCTGTGGCAAGAATTGTTCCAGTATGAAGAACTGACGATTAATATGCGGCAGAGAGACGACGAAACATTCCAGAATACATTAAGCAACATCCGAGTTGGGCAAGTTGATGCAGAAACATCCAGGATTTTAACGGGACGAATTCACAAGAGTGGCGTTTATTCTGTTGAAGAGTGCTCTTCTCTGTATTCTGAATGTTTAAGCAATGGCATAAAGACGGTTTGTTTGTTTCCAACAAATGCCATGTGCCAGGATTTAAATCTAGCCATGCTTCGTCTACTTCCCGGACCAACTGAAACAGTAACAGCCACCGATAATTTCTCTTTTCCTGGCAAAATGAACTTGAAAAAGTTACAAGCCCTTAAAGAAAAGGTGTTCCAGATGCGTGAAAATGCTTCTTCCACTGCAGGCTTGGAATACGAGCTTAAACTTGCAGTTGGCTCTCGAATCATGTTGAGGCGGAATTTAAATATAGAAAAGGGACTTGTTAATGGAGCAATGGGAACCATAACTCGATTTAAACGAAAGGTTGGGTGTTCTGAGATCGATGCCATCTCCGTGATCTTCGATAATAATTCTGAGGAAGTAGACGTTCAGCAGATCACTGTTAAATTTGAAATCACCCTTAACGTTTATGTCGAGAGAAACCAATTTCCCATTGTTCTTGCGTACGCCATTACCATTCACAAGGCCCAAGGTTTAACTTTAGATTCCGCCATCATTCATCTGGGACAGCAAGTTTTTTCGACTGGAATGGCTTATGTAGCACTTTCGAGAGTAAAGCGTCTCGAGGATGTTATAATTACGGAATTACATCTACCGTGTATTCAAGCCGACAAAGGCAACATCCTCGAGTACAACCGTTTGAGAAGGAAATTCTGCCCCCAACTGCCACAATTTTCTGTGCCAAACAACAGAAAAAGAAAAGGTGATCAGACTACAGCTCCAAAAATAAAATTTACCAGGCAGGTAAATTCCACTGACACGGAAGTTTCTGTCACCCAAAAACGGGGGTTTGAAAATCCTTCTCTCAATGGTCGAAAAGTTTGCTGCTACGCCAATTCCAGTTTAGTTTTCCTGTTTTATCAATCCGAGGTAATTCAGTTCATGAATTCTAATCTGCATTCCCAAATATCTCCGTTATTCTTCTCAATGGTTAGTTGTTTCAAAAGGTTCTGTCATGATGAACCAAAACAGACATCTTGGCCAATTCGTTTTGAACTCGGAGGCATTTTCCTTCAAAATGAAATGCAGGATGCAGAAGAATTCATAACTGAATTACTCAACAAAGTTTCGACCTTGGCAAACCAGTTTCACCACAACTGCCGTTCTGAATTTGTCTGCAAAGTTTGTAACCACGAGTGGTGCAGCAGAACAGACAATTATCGGTTATTTTACGGCATTACTCTGCCAAGGTCAAAAACTTCTTTCTCAAACCTCTTTGATTATCGAAAAGTTGATGAACTTTGTCCTAACTGTCACTCGCCCGATAATGTAGTTAGTCGTGAGGTTTTACTTGAAGTAAAGCAGCATTTGCTACTTCAACTTGGCCGCTACGACTACACAACGGGCATTAAGATCCAAACAAAAATTCTTAATTTCAACGAAAACTGCCTGACTATCAATAACTTCAATTTCCGTTGTACTGGTGCCATTGCTCATTACGGAGATTCCATCAATTCTGGTCACTACGTTACGTATGTACGTAAGGATGATTCATGCTGGTACCAGTACAATGACGAGGTAGTTACGCCATCAGCTTTTGTCAAGAATTTAAAAGACATATACCTCTTGGTGCTAACCAAGTGTTGATTGTGGAAATTATCGTTGTTTGAAATTAAAAGTTAATATAATATTAAAATTAATTAAACATTTCTCCTTTAACTAACTTATATTATCTCTTGTTTTTGACGCGACCCATGTTAAAAAAAAGTGTTCTTGTGTGGATGCGACGATTGCGACCCATGTTAAAAACGTTGGATGTGACCTACGTTAAAAAAGTGTGCTCTTGTGTGAATGCGACGCATGTTAAAAAGCGTTGTTGAAATGTTGTTTCAGATGTTTATTTAAAGGTTAATTTAATTTTAAAATTAATTAAACATAACCTAATTAATAGGCTACCATTAAAAAAGAATGGATATAAGCCAAAAATAATCACTGGGGTGATTCAAAAATGGAAAGGAAGACTCAGAGGAGGGGGTTATACAGAAAAATATTCGATACAAGAATAAAAGGAAGACTTACAGAAAATACTTTTTTAACATTATTTTTTATA
>JAQGBM010001076.1:0-11447 GCA_034698405.1 Symphylella vulgaris | reverse complement strand
CTGGATTTTAACACGTGATAATTTCAGCCAATCAGAAGCTTGGAATATCTGTCCCCGGACTAACTTTAGTCGCTCGTGGGTTGAACTACTCCATAAAAAGACCAAAATAAAAAAAAAAAAAAAAGCTGGGCCAACTTTTATAAAAACCCCAACTTTTACAAGCCCCACATTTTATTATTTTTTAATCTTTTTTTAGAAAAAAATAATGTCTCCCACAAAGAAACGACCAAATTATTATCATAATATTAAGAATTTTTTATTATCCAGTATTTATTAGGTCATAAAAGCACTTGTTTTTATTATTATTAAAAATATTAGGAAAAAAGACCGGGTCCCTAGAATTTCTGTAGTTTATATTCTGATAATATAAAGAAAAGTTTACGATTTTTGTCAATTAAGTGGCTATGATTCTTGGAGTAATTTGGAAATAAATGCGATACGAGCTCCATCTATTGGACACATTATGAAGTTAATTCTATAATTCACGTAGCACATCTCTTTCCAATATCTTATTATCTATGATCAACTAGAATGAGGCGCCGCCCTAGGAGCAACTGGTAAAACTACTATAAATAGGAAAACAAATCCAAAAATGATTGTTTTCCCCCGTAACCTTTGGACGAATATGGACAAAACGCATAAATTAATGTTCGTCTTGCCTGCTGAGTGCTGCCCCAGTGGTTCAGTGGTTAGCGTGCTTGCCTCTGAATCCGGAAGGTCCGCGGGTTTAAACTGATCCGGCAGGGTAAGAATTTTCGGGTGAGTAAAATTCTTGAAGTGGCCGCTCTTTCTGATAAGAGTTTAAACCGAGGTCTTGTGTAGATCCCCTTTGAACTCTACACATTAAAGAACCTTCATAACAGGTCTGTAAATCCAGTCCCTGAGACAAAATTCAAATCTAACTCCGTCGTAGGGTTAATGACCTACGTTAATTGTCGCCTTACAGCGACGTTAAAAAATCAAACAAACAAACACAATATTCGTCTAATAACTTAGATCTATTCGAAAAACAAACAAAAATTGTGTGGCACCAGTCGCATTGAATAAAATTGAATGGAGGATATTTCAGAACAACAGAATGGGGCGCCAAAATGGACAAAAAAAAAACTCTAGGAAAGATTTTAAAATAATTGTATCTTCGTAACCGTTGAACGGATATGGACGTGTGATACATGAAAATGATGGTATTAAATAGATCTATTTGAATAATATGTAAAAATATTATGGTATCACAGCATGAAATAAAAAGCTATTTAAGAAAAACTCAATCGAACGTCAGTTTTTCTTAAAGGGATAGGGACATTAAAAACTTCATAATTATAATTTCTAGGGCGGAGCCTCAATCCAGCTCCAGTTGATCGTAGCGGATTATAGCCTATAATATTTTCTTATACCTTCTGGTAATTACAGTATTATGGTAATTTAAACGCTAGTTATTCTGACGATTGAAAAAAAAACGAATAATAACAGTTTGTTTGAAAGCAAAAAGGAATCTATATCAGGGATAAAAAAAAATCAGTAGAAATTTATTATTCAACTCATCTCATTTCCAAACGAGAAGAACCAGATCAATCAAGGTTTAATGAAATGTAAACCGAAAGTCATCGTCCCGGTAACATCTGTCAAGATGAGTTTCCCGTACACACGCTCACATCTCTATTTATATACGCTGTCATGGCTTATATACGCTTTGGCTTTCTTCTATAATACGTTACATGGTCGAGATGAAGCCCTTTCAAACTTATACATGGACCTATGTATTATAAAATTCTCCAAAGTTATTATTTTTGAAGTTGTAGCCCATAGTTAGTAAGATTGTGGTAAAATTGAATAACCGTATTACGTTATCCCAGATTCTGCCATTTTCTTGGAAGGATATTGAAAGAATGAAATAGGCATCTCTAGAAATTAAGAGTGGTCGAATTCATGACCTCTTAAAATCTGCAGATAATCTAAGTTATTACCATACGAAAACATTGCCCGAAGACTCACCTAACTTATTACCTACAGACATTAGAGCGGTCTACGATAATACAATTATTATTTGGCCTAATTTTTTTTAAGCACCGGTATGTTACCGTAATAAATTATAGTCCCATCTATTATACCCTTGCACCTCACATGCAGGCCCAGTAGCCCACCCACCTATACGGTTAAATTGGAGTAATTTTGGATGATATTTTCATTATGTTATAGCATTATTGATATAGGGATTATAGGCCTATAAATTGTTACAAGGTGTGATAGGGAATACCAGGTCAAACGAAAAACCTAACCTAACCGCGCCATTTCAAACCTTAGCTTTCTAACTTTCTCTCGCTGTCAAATCTTGCCCGAATTTTTTCTCATTTTAGAACCCAAACTATTATGATCTATAAAACATAATGAAAGCATTTGCTCCCATCGTCCAGCAGTCTTACTCATATCATCATCATCCATGGTGTAATAACAACAATAATCTTATCATCGGGACCTTATCCCTTTATGTCTTTCCATCCTTAGCCATATTATGATCCACCCCACAATTCTTCATATCTTTTCTAATTACCAAATCCTAACACTGTTTTGGTCTACCCCTTCCCCTATAGTTATAACATATACCCAAATCTACACTCATAATTTTTCTAACAATCTCATCCTCTTTCCTCCTAACCACATGCCCATACCACCTCAACCTATTTCCCTCATTTTGTCTTTAACATTAGCTACTCCTGTCCTACACTACCCCTAATACACATTTCTTATCCTATCCTTCCTCGTTACCCCACACATAAACCTCAAGTTCTCAACATTCTCATCTCAGCTACATTATGTCATAAGGTGACTTAAAGATTTATTGATACAGCAGTGTGCAGGAGGATCGGTATGGAACCGTTCGAAATTTTAACCACAATCCCGATTCCCCAAAATCCCGAAATCCCATGATACTCATTTTTTACTCCGCGCGAGCCCATATTTCCCATTAATTTTATCATTACTCCGCCATACGCAAGTTAATCTGACCTATTTTGAGCCTACTTAGTACAAATCGGGTATTTTCTGATATCAAAATAAGGACCACTTAGAAAATGGCCTTGTTTTCGCCAGTCTCTTTCTCATCTGCGACCGCAGACAACTCTTTTTATTAATTTTATTACATAGCAAATAATTTTTGCTCTATTTCTATGATACGTCCAAGATAGTAGGGTAATAACGGGCCAAACGACAGTTGATACCAGATACGTAAGAAGAACCTAAATAGTATTTGCTTGTGTTTTTTATTATGATTTTGGCTTTTCTGTGGCTCTGGCGATAATAGAGCAATATCGTACGGCGACCGTGCGAAAAGGACGAATATTACGATACTCTTACGTCCAATTTATCCTGCCCAATGGCCCTTGTTTTGGGGCCTTTTTTGGATTATTACGTATAGGCCCAAATCTTAACTTTTTCTTCTGTATACCGGTATAAGTAACAAGGCGAGTTTGATTACATAGGGAAAGTGTGAAAGTATTGCGGTTTCGCGCGTGAATTTTCTTTCGTTATTGTACCCGAGTTATATAAAGGGGGAGTTGAGTTACTCTCATGAAACATAGGGTGGACAGTCCAGAATCACAAAAGTCAGCCCTATCAGCGGTTCAGTGGTTAGCGCGCTTGATTCTGAATCCCGGAGGTCCGCGGTTCAAATCCCGGCTGGGACTGGGCTGAGGCTCGGATATAACAGTTAACTTCCACCGTGGAAATAAATAACTTATTCAGACTAACTATAAAAATAATTACAACACTTTCCTAATTCCTTATTGTTGCAATAACTTTTATTTTGATACAGTTATCGGCTTATCGCGTCTGAGGATGGAGTGCGGTAACCTCCGTAACATGTAACGCTTTTTGTTACTAATGAATTCGACTTACAAGAAATAAAAGTTACTGCAACAACGAAGGAAAGTGTCGTAATTATTATTTTTTGAATTATAAAGTCGGATTCCACTCATCGCAGAGAATTGAACTTAAACTTCAGACTACCGTAATTATTAATTCTCAATCCCCCAAATCAGACCCTGAGTGAGGAAAATATTTAGGACACCCCCCCCCCACACCCTAAGGGAAAGGATGAGGAAAAAATAGTGTTTTTCATCATTTTAGAGTGGGTTAAATTAACCCCAAAAATCACACCCTGGCGCCGACCGTATATAACTTAATAGGCGATGCCCCAATTATAAACCCTGCTAATATAAGTTAGGCTGGTTGTTATAGACTTTACCCAGCTTTTTTTAAAAGCCTCATATTGTATTTAAGTAACGAATTTTTTGAGAGAGCCTGTATAAGTTATGAAAGAAGCGAATGAAAAGTTTTTATAAAAACCAACAATTTTTTTTCTTTCAAAACAAAAAGATCAGCAAAAAAATTTGGGGATGAGAGGGCAATTTTTTTAATTATAAATAATGTAGTTTTCTCGTTTTGGTTGCTGAAGCTATATAGAAAATGTTCCAAAAATATTATTATTATATAACATAGCCTATATAATATTATAGTCTTCATATATAGTTCAAACAATGTCTCAGAAAATGCTGAGATACACTATCTTTTGTTTCATATAACTTATACTCGTATATACGAAGTATAATCTGATTATGATAATAACGAAACTATAATATGAGAAAACTCACTTGACTTATTATATAACCGTAGAATATTCCTCATATACCGTATAAGAAGCACGTTTCTGTAACAAAATACAATTTATTTTCTTTATAAAAGTATATAAGTTATAATCTCTAAGTTAATTACGCCATCGTTAATAGCTTTTTAAAATGTTATATAAATGCTAATGAAGTTTTCCAGAAAACATTTTTGTCTTATATAAGCTTACAGCATTTTTTTAATGAGACTTGTCTACGTATTATTTTTAAGTAGATCTTAGACATAATAATACGAGTAAGACTAATTTGTTTGATATATTGACAGCAAAGAATAAAGTAAAATATTACCAGATTTGTACGTGTAATTCATTATACCTTGTATACAGGAATACTGTAGGTTAAGAAGTATACAGGCAGTATAACTGTGAAACCGTTTTAGTGTACTATACTGTACAGTATAATTACTTATTAAGGCTTAATTCAGGTTGATCAGCTCATGATTTTTAATGTATAAAATGGTATACTCTTGCGACCCCATATGTCGCACAAGTCTACTAGACTCATGCCAAAATGCAAGACTGATTTCCTGATGGAAATTGTGTCTTGCAGGATGGAGCACTCTTCCATACTTCAAAATTGGTTATGGGGTACTTCGACGATATTGGCCAGGAAGTCCTTCCATGGCCCGGAAATAGTCCGGATATGACTCCAATTGAGGGAATAATTATGGAGGGACATGAAAGAAAAGATTGCCACCAATAAGAGAGATCTCATAGTTCGCCTCGTCCAAGTATGGTTCCATTATCCTGAAATTCCACGCTTAATTAATGCTTATTACGAAGGCATGCCAAGAAGAATAAAAGCCCTGATTAAGGCAAAAGGTGGACCTACTAAATATTAAATGAACAGTAATATGATAGAATTAATAACTTAATGAAATAAAATTTGTTTTGAGGAATTTAACCTATGTTTTAAGTTTTTAATGCAGTAATGTAGGGAAAATACAAATTATGCTAATAATTTGGCCAGTACTGTATTTCACCTGTGTAAAAAATATTATTCTGGTGTGGTCACCATAATCAAAGACAACAAAACCTGTATATAAACTTTATGCCAACAAAAACAAGGTAATAAAGTATGCATGGGTGCTATTATTCCGAGCATAAACTGTGACGACTATTTCCTTAAGGTTATTTCGTAGTATCATGATACATTCATCCTCTCAGGTAGGAGGATGGTCCACGGGACAAACCTAACAATTATACTATAGAGAACAAGGCCAGCGTTGTAATATTTTGTTTAGTCACACTTAACATTACGCATGAAACCTCTCACACAGTCAGGTTTTGCAATAGACAATAATTTTGTTTATTCTCTTGTGAGGTGGATCATAGGATGCCATAAAATAATATTAAATTATATAGCAAACTGTTTTGTTTTCAGAATAGAATATGCTCGGTGGTATGTTTGGGATTGTCAAGCCATACAAGAATCAGAATTATGCAGATCTGAAAAGGAAATGTTTGACACAGAGTAAATTATTTGAGGACCCTGAATTCCCTGCTTCGGCAAAATCTCTAACCTATACTGGAAAGTCTCTGGGCGGTGCTGTGGAGTGGAAACGACCTGGGGTAAGTCCTATAATTATTTAAAATAGTGTCATTTTATTTTAAATTTCTTCACAATTATTACCGGTTAAGATTAGCCTAGCCTACAGCTCTTAAAACATAGAGGAGTTTAGACTTTAATCACTAATATTCAGTTCAGTAAAATTTTAAAATAGCCCCCCCCCCCCTAAATTCAGAAATTCTGTAATTAAATTTATAAGCTAGTACTAGCCTACAGAATGGCAAATGGGTAATTTATCATTAAAGTAGTGCAATTTCTTTTTATTTCAGAACTAAAAAAATTAATTTATAGTAATAGGCTATTGATTTTTCATCATACTGCCAACTCTGGTTACTCTGCACTTGAAAGTTAAAGTGTCTGTAGCATGGAAAATGAAGTTTACATAATTATTATGTGTACAATGTTCCCCTTTTCATGATGCATTTCGAATTTTTCAAAAATTCCAATCCAGAAGCACAAAAAACGCCTCCAATAACAGCTCACTCTGACATCAGCACCATTAAAATTCAGTTTCCTGAGTGACAACTGTGGCAATATCGAATCAAAATGGCATGCACAGACACCATGATACGATATCTCACCAGTTGGCAATGTTCAAAATTCAGGGAACCGAATTTAAAATTCATGATGACGTCAGAGTGATGAGACCAGATTTAAAGAGCAGTCTAAATGGACAAATGAATTCGGCCCTAAGATCCGCCTCTCCAGTCTCCAGGAATCTTTGTATTAAAATACCGGTACCTGAGCTGACCCTGTTATAGGATTTAATTGAACATATAATAATGTCTACGTATAGCCTAATTCTTAGCCCGAATATAACGAGAACGTAATTAAAATTTACTTAGGTGTTTGGATCCCAGGTTTGGATCGATGCTCGATTTCGGCGGCGTTTAAATTTCCCGCCATTAATTAGTTGCCAGTTGTACAACAACAAACAAATATCTGTATATAGAAACGAGGAAAGTCTGTCGGTAGTAAGTTGATCAACTTCTAATGATATTATTATATTTTTAAATAAAACATAATTAAGGCATATTTTGTATGATTATAGTATGTAAACTGTTATAAATTTATTCTTTTTTTTCTTTCCTTTCACACGTCTAACAAATAAGAAACAAAATGTCGCCGTTCAAATCGGTTCAAATCAAAGCAACGACAGATGCAATCGTGAAAAAAAGGATATAATCTCTTATATAATGTGATTCTCTTATAAAATATAGGCAAATAATAGATTATGAATTCCTCCACACGTTTAATATATATTCGGTAAGTACTATTATGATTATAATTTACTTTTTAAACGCAGAGACTTTCAAGAACGGTAAAACCGTTAGTCTATTTTTGGTTTAAAATTAGACGTTCAATCTGGGTTGTTACTTGTTTGCTAATTGATAATATCAGGAATAGATTATCTGGGGGCTATTTTATTTGATTCCTTTGCCTGTTTTCCAAAGATCAATCTAGCTTAAATCAATAAATTTTTTGCCTGCTTGACACTTCGGCAATCCTTGGTACCTGGCACCGCCTGGCAGACTAATAGCGCGGATATTTCGGCTAATTTGGTTGCTGGATTCCGCGTAGATGTTTCTAACCTAACCTTATGCTGACTATATTACCCTGCGGGGCAGACTAGCGATTCCTTGCATCCACCCCCGCTGCGTGGCCCGCTTCGCGGATACGTTCCAAAGCAACGACAATGCTACCTGTGCCAGGAACCAAGGATACCCTGACACTTCTATAATTTAATAATTAATAGGCTCCAGCTAGTCTACTTTAAACAGGGTTAGCAAACTTAATTTGAACTTTTGTAGCCTAGATAGGCTAACCACTATGGTACGGACCTACCATGACATAGCCTACTGGTAGCTGTTTGTGCAGAACCAAATTTTGGTTCTGCACAAACCAATTCTGCACAGGCCAATTTTGACTGCATGGCACTTTTTGTTAAGTCCAACGAAATTGGGGGTATTTTCTGTGCGTGACCACACTTTTTTCACGCTATGTAATTTAATAAAAAAAATATAGCCTACCATCCATATAGGAAAGCTGAGTTATTCTTGAAGGGATCGGTAAATTTCATATTTTCTTTAAAATGTATTTAAATATTTTTTAAAAAAGACCTTTCATGACCAGTTTTTTCATTAAAAAAAAGTAAAAAAATATGGGCGCGTGCATTCAATTTTTTGGTTTTTTTTAATTTAAAAATAAATTAATAATACATGTTAAGAAAATATATGACATTTTCTGATTCCTACAAGAATAGCTGAGCTTTCCTACGGTATATTTTTTTATTAAATTACATTGCTTATAAAAAGTGTGGTCGTGCACAGAAAATGACCAACATAAATTTCGTTGTGGGTAGATTCCGCAAGTTCTTAAAATTGAAAAATTTGGCCTACAATCGATAGCCAACCAGGCTACCAAGTAGGCTACCAATCTTTAGTGAGCACTAGCCTACTGCATGGGTTTACCCCAGAATCCATGTAGGCAGTAGGCTACAAAGCCAAAATCCCGAACTCCTAAAATGATAAAATCGCAATCCCTAAAATGGCCTGCATAAAAAAATACAGTACCGGTAATTCTAAATTTGCACTCAAGATTTTGTAATGAAGGTTTGTAGGCAGCTACTAAAGTTTTGCTCTCAAGTTTTTGTACTAAAGTCTAATTTTTATTGCTCGACAAATTTAAATTGGTAGCTGGTAATATCGATGTTTCTCATCATTATTCAGAGCATATTTAGGTTTGCGTAATTTTGGGCATCCTGTAGAAAATTTCATTACGATGCATGTTTAAAATTAAAGTTGTAGGCTTGGCTAATTCATTTAATTTAAATTATATCCATTAAATTTCAGCTGCTTGCATTATGTAGGCTATGTTCCAAGATTTTGCGATGAATTGTGAAAGTATAAGGAACCATTGGTGGAATTTTGATCTCAGAGGCTACCTGCACCAAAGGACAGCTGTATGGCACTCTCAGGCTAGATGTTCTACAGGTAAGAGTAGCCTAAGTCATGATCATTTTCAGTAGGTTAGGCTATTTCTGGCATAAGGTCAAAGATGACATACCGGTAGTGCCTTAACCACATTCCTAACATTACAAATTTTCTTTCTAGGTATTAACTGTTTCAAAGTGGATGATGATCGGAAAATCCACCACGGCATGCCGGCGGAGTGGCATTTTGGTTGGTCATCTCATGTTGACATAAAAGTCAAGCTCCGTCAGGTGTGGTGAGCGATTGGATGGGTGACCGCTCCTCGCACGACCCAACTTTCCCATTCCGGCTTGCTCCCGCTTCTACTTACTTAGGTAATCTACGAAGTAACCCTATAGGCTTCTAGCCGTGGTTAGTCGGCACATAGATGGGAGATTAAGCAAAATAAAAATAGTGCACCATGAACAGTTACTTATGAATTACCGGTGTGAAAATTGGACATCGATAAAATATGAAAGTTTATTGACTGAGAATTGTGAGTCAAATTGCAAACTTTTGATGTATTTTAGTGTAACTTACCGACTACCGACGGTACAAAATGAACTAAAAATTATTCAACTTGATTCATATAACCTAATACAAGAGCTGAACTTGCAGCTGTGCGAGTATTTTACTATAAAACCTCATGACATAAACTACCATGTACAAAAAATAATATTTTACAATAAAATTGCCAGTGTTTTTTTCAGGTTTCAAGACCAATTAACTGCCTCTGATGAAGTTCTTTATGTCAAGTAACAAGAACAACATGATTGGGAGATTCACGTCCATTTATTAGCGAAGTCTAAGCGAAAATCAATAATAAAGCTCGTTCGGCCATTTTCCACACTAACTCGTAAGCCAAAGACGAGGAAATCTGCATTTCGCTTAGTTTCCCCTTAGAAGTGGACGTGATTCTTAACCAGATAATTACCCTTACGGAAACGTTTTATAGGATTTTTTATTTAAAAAACGTCCCAAATTTGTATTGGATATTTTCTATTGAATTTTCAATAAAACATTTTTAATAAAAATCCTATAAAACGTTTCCATAATGGATGAGCTGTCTCATTTATTTAAAAAAAAAAAATCCGTAGTTCAGCCTAACTTTACTCCTTTGAATCGTAAGGAGTAACCATACTTATTATCGGGAGTAAATGTACTCCCTATCGAAAGGAGTAAACTAACTCCCTATCTTGTAGGAGTTTGAAAACTCCCACATCGGAGTGAGCACAGTTGCAAATCAAAAACTCCTTCAAAGGAGTTATTTTTTTTCTCAGTGTATTTACTGTATTTTTGTTGTTGTTATATTTTGACCTAGTAAAAGACAGGCCGTAAGGCTGTAGAAACCTCGGTCGTTATATTTTAATGTTAATTTTATAAAAGTGAGCGTCTAAATGATAATTATATATTATTATTTTTATAAATGATCAACTGTTTGAATTTTATCTTTTTAACTACTCAGTATTGTGTTTCGGATATTTTAAATAAATAATTCAAACTTAATAAGACGCTGGATTGGCTGGAACTTATGACGTCAAAGATACACAGCGAGTGTGCAATATTTTAACACATGCAATGTGTACCGAATTACACATAAACGTTTGTAATAACTTTGCACACGAGGTTAAGAGTGTATAACCTACTTCTTGAATATACGTAGGTATCAGCCCACAAATTTTTCAGAAAGTACTGTACCGTATATGATTTAGAAACGAACATGACCTTCATGTATTGCAAATACCCTTCATTTTATTTCGTAAAAAATCCGTAATATATAATGCAATGGTGCGATTCGTATAATACATAAATCACCGGTATAACTAATTCCCAATTCCATAAAATATATAAGCTAACTTACGTACGAGTATATTATAGCCTAATATCCAAGCGCAAACAGAACTTTACATGAACAAACTAAACGATAGGCTATACCATTACAATATACACACAGTATATACAGTATACTGTGTGTATATTGTAATGGTATAGTCTATCGTTTAGGTATACAGTGATTACAGTAATACACATTATTAATAGTTATACCATTTATATAAAGTACACATTATTACGGGGTACGGTAATACCATATACCGTACTGTGTAGTTTAAATCTCTCTGCTTTTAAACACAAAAAACAATAATATTCAACGTAAAATTTTTACGCTAAGTTTTACGTAAATATTTACTGTTACAGTAAACTTTACGCGAACTTTTTACGTAAACCT
>JAQGBM010001075.1:0-11447 GCA_034698405.1 Symphylella vulgaris | reverse complement strand
TCCCGACGGGATGAAAAAATTGGAAACTCGCTGGACCAAGTGTGTAGCCCTAAATAGAGATTATGTTGCAAAATATATAAAAAAAATTCCAAAAAACGATGTTTAACTTGCTTTTTTACCATACTTATCAAACGACCCTCGTACATAGGCCATACTATTTTTCATACCGTAAACTTTTAGCTGTTACTATTTCAATACTTAACCAGATAATGGGCCATTATCTAATTTCCCAAATAATCCTCCCATCACTCCTAATCTGACTTGATAACCTAACCTAACCTAACCTAACCAAACCTGACCTACACTTCTTCTTCTTCATTTGCCCTATCCGCTCCGGACGTTGGCTATCATCATGGCTATTCTAACTTTATTCACTGGCCTCCGAAATAGTTCTGTCGATGTAACACCAAACCACTTCCTCAGATTGGCGATCCAGGATTTCTACTTCTACCAGGGCCCCTTTCTTCCTTCCATCTTGACCTACACTATAGTACGTATACAATAGCCCTACTTTTAGATTATGCTTTGCAACAATGATTGGCTGACTGTTACAGAACCTACTATTAACCAAATGTTATGGGTATAGTGTTAGTAATAAGTTGTTAATGAATTCCATTCCTTTTCACCCATTTTTTTTTTCTTTAATAAAACAAGAAAAACAAAAACTGCTGATAGTCCCAGTAGGTATCAAAACATTCATAATCGAAATTTCAACCATAATCTCTGTTAAAACGATGCTCTGTAGCCTACACAGTGCTGACTGCTGATAGAGTGTATAACTGTAAACTATAAAATATGGCATAGCTCATTCTTTCATATTATGTCATGAATTTCAGATTATGTTAAATCGAAAATAGTACGGTATTTCATGTAAGTTATAACAGCAATGGTCGTATACACAACTTTTATAATATTATAACATTATGCTGAATTTTGATTTTATATTGTACAAACTACAAACTGTACTTCAGCACAAAAGTTTGAAATGTTTCCCATATTATTGCCAGCGGGCAAAATTGTATTATTATGCATTGAATTACATGAATTTTTAAGGTTATGCACAATTTTCCTGTTTAACTAAATGCCGTTCTGCCGGTTTCTCCATTTCTTCAAATCCTATAACATTCAACGCAAGTGGCTAATTGCAAAATTATGTATTTAGGGCACAATGAAACAGTAGAATGTGGTATGGCCAATTATAAGTCTGTACGGTTTTAATAACCGTGTGTACTACAGAGAGAACAAAAGTCCGCAGCTCTATAAAAGTATTGTAAGTAACAGCTCGCATTAATATTCCAAAATTTAAATTTCGAGCATATGATTTTAAGGAAACTGACTTCCCTTATCTGTTATAGGAATATATTCCAGTTCATTTCAATGCAATTCCAATTCTTGCCGAGCATAGACATTGTCCATTATTTAAATGAAGTTAGACATGGTTATAACATATTATAATGGAGCCATCATCATTCTAGAGTTTTTGCTGACCTCTGTGTTTTGGTAATAATAATTATTCCTGTTTACTTCGTATAGAAAAACTGGAGCATTCTAGAGTCTTCATAGATAAACAATAGAAAACCGCGACATAATTAAAAAGTTTGAAAAAATTCTGTCATATAAAAAAGCAAGTAATTGCGCAGCGTGCCTTTGTATTTTACTGATTTAAAATTCCAGCACACGCATATCAAGGAAACTCAGCTTTATTTTGTGTATAAAAATGAGTTGGTGATTTTTTTAAAGCAAAGACAACTTATCGCTGGTGCTTATCTCATTTTAACGCGCCAGCACGGATTTTGTTTACAGACATAATTTAAACAAATAAAAATAAATGTTGACATGACTGTCATTCAGTTGTACAATATTTATTCATCACAGTTTTATAGATTGTAGCCTAATAACTTGAAACATCTGGAAATTTGATTTATCAAACAAACAAAATATCACTTATGCTTAATCAATTTCCGTTTAGACCATGTATACTGTATAGGCTACAGTGTAAAGTCTGTAGACTTGTCCACTGATGTCCAGTCTATAGACTATACACCAGGATTTATAGGCAATACTACTCTTAGAATAGTTTACAGACTTTATAGTGGTCTAAAAACATAATTATGAATATGGCATAAAGGCTATCCTCATGCACTCAAAATCGAATCATAGTGCCTTTTTGGAAGGCCTGCATTTTAAAACAAAGCAGGTTAACCTCTCAAGCCATCCAGTTAATTTAGTTTATCCTTTGCTGTGCTAAAGTTTAGGGTAAACATTAACTTATAGCCTCTACTGTACTCTTTTAACAACCTGAACCTATTGAAGAGTCTCTCTGCTGTGTATTGTAGTTCAACTAAAATACATAATACAATTTCTTCACGTTCTTCTTGCGCTGCATGTAACAAAAATAAGATATAAAAATTGGACCCAGAGCATCATTATTGGAGAACAGATTTAAAATATAATCCCTAATATTGTGTATAAGCCGTTTCATTGATTGAAAAAGACCCGTTACATCAGGGGCCACAGGTGTCCCATTCTTTCTATCTTACAAATAGGAGCTTTTTTATAGTAGGAGAAATCAAACAGTAGATATCATAACGTCATAAGAGATATTCTTGTAACGACGGAATTTAAACTGCAAAAAGCCCTGAGATTTTGTTGGTTGGTCTTAAAAGACTGCCACTGTTACTGTATTATATATGAAGTACAGTTACTGTAGATTGTGCCGTACCATTCATAAATCTTAGTATTATGTAGGCCTATAAGTTTTAACTTATAATGTAGAGATGTCTCGTGCCATATCCTGGAATTAATTGTCGTACATGTCGTTTAATCCCTCAAACTGAGGCATTAAATCTTTCCCCCTCCTTATGTAATTATACCTCGTAAGTCGTAACATACTGTAGACTTCTCATTTGAATGTTAGGAAGTGAATATGAAAATTTACAGAATAGAAGTCTAACGTAAAATATTTTGATACTCCTGCTTTTTCTAGTTTTTTTCTTCAAATTAATTTACACATGCTTATATAGAGCTTTTTTCATATTATGCCGATTGCCGATAATTTGAATTGTGCTTAAACTAAGCCACTACGGTATCCCTCAGCACCAGACAGGGCCATAAAAACAAACCGTACAGCAACAATGAACAAACATGGTGTCCAAAGTAGTTTGTTGATTGTTGCTAACATTATAGAAAGGGCCATAAAAACAAACCTTAGCAACAATCAACAAACTACAGTACCGTACTTATTTGGACACCATGTTTGATGCCTGTTGCTATAAGGTTTGTTTTTATGGCCATGTCTAGTGCTGAGGGATATTTGGCTTAGTAAGCACAATTCAAATTATCGGCATTTGAAAAAAGCTCTATAAGCATGTGTAAGTATACTAACATATCTCGCTAAAGTTTGTAACTATCGATTATTCAGTTGCTCTTGCAAGTTTTATGAAGAGTTTTAAAAAATCGAGCAGATACTTAGTTATTATGATCATCATCGCATAGCCATTTTATGATTTTAGTCTACCGCTGGACAAGGGCCTCCCCATCAGTAATTTCCTTCCATATGCTTCCTTATCCTGGGCCTCTTGCATCCAACAATCCAAATTCCAGATATAAGCTTTACATCATCCATAGCTGTCCATCTAGTAAGGGGTCTACCACTTCTTCTTGCGCTTGCCTTACATTATACAGAATGATATGTCGGTACCATTATAAAGGAACAATGAATGGTGTCTGTTGATTTTAGCCATCGTCATAAAAATGAAAAATTCGAAAAAGCTTTAGAATATTATTTTAATTGTTATTTTTATAAGACAAGCACTACTGCCATTTCTTCAAATGCCAATAATAGAGAACCAGCTGGGTTCAAGATTTTTTCTTGTTTACGTTATAACACGGTGCATTGGCCGCCAAAGAAAACAAACATCGGAAACAGTGACAATACAGTGCTACAACAGTAAGCAGAGCTCGTTTTAAGCTTTTACATTCAGTGGTGGTTATCCCTGATTGATTCCAGACAATCACTCCTGTTTTCCAATAAAATATTTTTACGAGGCAAGAGTGCTATCGGATAAGAGATTGAGAGGCAACATTCTGTTCACCCAGAGATGTCTTATTTTAGTGGATGTTGTATAGCATGACCATGCTATTGAAGAGATGCAACCATCCACTTGAAAAAAAATTTCCCAAAAGCCCTCCAAAAAATAAAAGCATCACAAAAACCCTGATAACGGAAAACCACGGCATATGTTTTCTCGAGATTACACGTTATTAGATTCATATACACGGGAAAATTTACTGACATTTCGAGTTTTAATGTTCGCTTTTTTTTTGCATTTCTCCTCTTGACATCTGCCGGGAAGTTTCATCCATGCAGCTTTACGTATATTTTCTAAATTTATTCTAAGTTTTTTTTCGCATTTCGAGAAGAAAAAGAAGAAAAAATAATTTAAATATTATGCTCATAATTTTATACAATTTCTACGTTTATAACATTGACGTTATTTTCTCAAACACCACTGACACATGCAACACGAGGCCTTGATTAATTCTAATTACTTACTAGATGAGAGATATGTGGTAATAGCAAATGATTCAGCATCGCCCGGGTTTATACTCAGTCAGTTTGTATAATCACAGTTTTCTTATGTGTATATAAGGCGCAAAAAAGGCAGCAGCAAAGATTTACGGTTTACTTAATGTTTTTCTCTAATTCCTTTAAGAAGCCTCGAGACCTATGCAATGTTTATAATGGTGCGTCGCTTTATTTTTATACATGTACAAATCCGGCATATGTACTGCTTGCCGTAAGAAAATACCGCTTTTGGAAATAAATGTTTTAACATCATATAAGATCT
This sequence comes from Symphylella vulgaris, assembly GCA_034698405.1. Classification (NCBI taxonomy): domain Eukaryota; kingdom Metazoa; phylum Arthropoda; class Symphyla; family Scolopendrellidae; genus Symphylella; species Symphylella vulgaris. Next base: position 6,597 of record JAQGBM010001075.1, on the reverse strand, counting down.
GCTGCAATTAACCCAAATAGCATTCTAATAAATTATTAAACTATAAAAGAGACGGTGAAATTATAGTATTAAGAAGCTGGATAATTAACCCTGATAATGTCGTAGATCATGATATAATAGTTACAAGTTTCCTTAATCCTTAATAATGCGAAGATAATTCTGATTTTGCCCTCATTTTTATCGCAAGCCAATTTTTTTTTACTCGGGTCTTAACCTTCTTTAAGTCATAGACCTTAATGATAATCTTTAGAACTAATGGACCCCTTCTTTAAACGAACCAGGGGCTGTATGGTATAGGGAATTTTAACTATACACTGAGATACCGGTATGGAATGGAATCCATAGAATACAGATTACAGAATCTGACATCATTATAGATGTTTAGCTGATTAATTGTTACATAATAATCTTAACAATTAATCAATCAATTATTTGTCTAGTTATAGGACTAGCTAGTTAATTAATTTTATAAAGATCACTGATTTTGGTCATTAAACATTTCCAACATTTTTTTACGCTATAACAAATTCTGTTTTCCATGCCCACCCCCCAAAAATATTCTTCTGGTCGCACACAATAATAATTGCACTTGCACGATTGTCATTTACATATCAACTTCACACTGAGTTTATCTTATAAGTATCATGCACCTTTCACTCCACTCCAGGCTTTTCTAATTAATAGCAGTTTTTAATGGTCTTTATCTGCATTCATAATAATGCTGCTACATAACATTCAAGTCAAGTAATAGTGAGGATTGTTATACCTTCTGCATTTATAATTGAGTGAAGGTCGAGATAATGTTATTTCTCATATATTTTAAAACCTTCCTTATTCATAATGTTACAAAACTGCTCATATATTTCATAGCATTCATCCATCTACACCTAAAAACATATCTTCCAACTAAAATGTAATAATATCATAACAGAATTGAATGAAATGATCAAAGTGTAACATCTTGTCTTCAGTGACAGGACGTGGGTGAGAGGTAAAATTATGAAGTAATAATTTTTCGAAATGCAGACTATCTCACATACCAAACCCGAAAGAAGGGAAAAAAATATGATGTAGTGTGTTGATGTTAAAGTAATGTTGTACTAACGATTTTTTTTTTCTTTCTAGGTAAGTACATCCTGAATATTTTTATATTGCATTTCAAGTTTACATAAGGTATTGTACATGAAGTTATCATGACTTAAACACAAGTTGAAGAGGGAGCTTACAATAAGGTATTGCACATAAAGCTATCATGGCTTAAATAGAATGGGGTTTCTAGCCTAATCAAACTTATTGTTAATTTGCGCCTGAAATATCGATATGTTTCTTGTTGGATTGGTCTCAACTCTCAAGACTTTCATCGATATAAAAACCGATATATATCGGCGATAAATGCAGTTTGGTTGAGCTATAACTTTTTACATAATGACAGTCTTCATTAAACATGAATTAAATCTATATAATGTTTAGTTAAGTTCAGGACCCCTGAAATCAATCTACAGACCCATTGTGAATCCGTGAACTCCACAGGTTAAGAACCCCTGTAATTAATGGACCTTTTATCTCCTTCATATCCAGCGTTAATTAAGCCAGGGATTAAAAATTGATACTGCAAAGTTGCAATCGTTTACGCCTGAGCTGAAAGACTAAAGAGTATAAGCATCGAATAATTTATTTTTTGAAACTCAATCTCTCACATCTCCAAGAATCATTAGGAGACAAATCGTCTTAGTGCGAACAACTTTAGAAGACATGAGTCGCATGATGATATCCAATATAATTTTTTTAAAGAAAGATTAATTAAGAGCTTGTTGTATGGCTTGTTCTTTAACCTCTTTTACACCGAATCCACCCTATTGTCTTTCAAAGTTGTGTTTCTAACACAGCCCAGACTCTCACCTTCAAGTTATATAATAGGTTAGTAAAAAAAAAATAGAAAAAGAGAGACTTGAAATAGGTCCTGAGGCGGCATCCCGCCGACCAAACTTAATGAATGTAGCACTGCTGCAATGATTAGACATAAAGATTGCCTCCTTTGTCTCGATTATAAATATACATTATATTGTAAACCATATATAAATGTTGTATAAAGTTGATAGCAGTGATGTTTACATGGGAGAGAACAAAAAACTTCCTTTTTTAGGGACCTCAGCTAATTCTATAAGCAAAAGGACAATTTTCTGATTGGTCGCTTGAACTTAGGCTATTAAGTTACTTGCTTAGTAACATTACACTGTATTTCGCATTTTTTAATCTATAGGAGATGTTAATGAATTGGTCGTTTTAGGTTAATTGTTTAGTCATTCACAAATTCGGGGAGTAGTGGCAGATAAATTTAGACTTTTAAATAGCCTAATGTCCTAGATCATCAAACTAAAGTGCAGTTCCCCTTAGCTAAGATAGCAAGCAAAAAGTAATAGTCATTCATTGGCATTTGGCATCCTTCTTTTACTACACTAAAAAAATTCATTACGTAACTATACGTATTAGGACGACACTATCAATGTTGTCATAATTCTCTTTATCTTTAGTTTGTACAGTATAAACAAATGGGAGAATATTATGATTTAGTATTTTCGTATTTGTTTAGTTTTTGTTTATAGAAGTGGAAAGAATCTAGGTAACTGATTAACCTTCTGCAAATATAGCCTACACTACTAACCTTCTTAGGATATTTATTAATTAGGCTTACCACACACTCCCACAGTTTTTAGATTAACGTTAGTCAGAAAAACTCGGAATTATTATAGCCTACGTCTAGTCTGGCAAATCGGACGTAATATGTTTTCTGCAACGTTGCATGTCCGAAAATCGTAAGGAGAAGTCGGCGACATTAAGAAGAAGTGAATGAACGGAAAAGATGAGGCGACAGAAAAAAGCGAAGAGAAAATAATCTTTAAGCAGAGGTCACTAGCAATATACCAAATGTTCCGATCTTATTACATGGTGTGTATAGTGCAATTAATCACCCATATGAAAGGAAAAAGAGGTGGTGGGATGAAAGACAGTCTCTCTATGCAATCAAGTTGATGGAGACTCCCCGGGGGCCTTGGCTACAACCATCCTATATTTGTTAAGCTTTATTGGATAAAAGTAAAACACGCTAGAAGAGAAAAGGTGTGATGGATATTAAAAGACTATGTACATTTAGGAGCCTACATATCATTGCTTTGTTTGCCAACGTGTTTTTTACGCCTGTTTCATATCCAGAAACTAATTTTGGACTCAATCAGGGTTGCTTGTAAGGGTGGACACTGGACAGGGCAGATTGGTGCCTGGGGCAGAAAATCTTGACAATTCTGTATAACCTCAGAGAAGTAAATTTCATTGCAAGGTTAAGGGGTCCCACCCAAGAGTGTATGGATGGAACGAAGCGAAGCCCTCATATAGTTCATTGTTATGCTGGACATTACTCAGTATAATACTGAGTAGACAGTATACTGCTATTGCTTGAAGATGATACATGTCTACATAGGTCCAGAGCTGGTCCCTCAAATATCAATAACTGGACCTATCCTAGACTTTCAGGGAAATAATCTTATTAATTCCAAAGAAATGTATTCCCCTCGTTTAAACGCATACCCAATTGGAGTGCATGGAACGAAGCATCACCAAAGTTATGCCTCATGTGCATGCTGGTGCATAACTCGAGAGATTGATGAATTTAGAATTGAGCAGGGTTTAGTGTAATACAAAAATATGCACATTTTAAATATTTTTGCAAAGTAGTTTATACTTCCTATAGTGTTTAGTTTCCCTACTTATCGGGTAAACATGGCCTATATATTTTTTCAACTTTGTGTATTATTTTTTTATGATAAATAAACAAGTTTCTGTATGTATTGGTGCTAATCCAGTAAATGACCGTCAACTTTATATGACATTTAAGTCAGAAAAATATTATTTATAACTTTAAATTTACGTTAATGTATTTTTAAGCGCATGTGTAACACCTTTTAAGGAGGGGAAAATGTAACACCGTTGCATGAAAAAAAAACTTTTAAATGTTCATAAGGATTTGTAACACGCGTTTTTTATCTAAATTTGCACGTCATTAAATCTTCGTCATTAAATTCACGCTAAACATTAATCTGGCTTAACTTTGAAACATCTTCCAAAATCCTTTTTTGTTTATTTTCGCAGTCAAAGCATATAGAGAGAGATGCTGCGAGAGAGTTAGTTTAATATAAAAAAAAGAGTTCTTATTCTAATTCAGAGTTATATGCAAATTGCATATTTATCCTATTTTCGCGAGTTGCTGCTTGTAGTCGGTTATGAGTTTCCGGAAAGAACTATATATTATTATAAAGTAAGTAACAGTTGCAGAATGGAAGAAGAAGCTTATAACATGACATGCATGCTTAATTTTTGTTTGTTAGATACCGTTGTTTGATGTTTGATTATAAAACCAATCTAAGCAGCTCTTTATAACTTTTCTTTAAAATAAAAAATGAATGAAATAAGTTTCAGCTTTCCTTATAATATTGAAAGAATCAAACCTATAATGAAGTATAACCTATACCGTGCATAGTATAACATTTATTACCGTGCAGCATAAGCAATCATTCTGTACTGTGCATATTATAAAATATACATAAAGCTAATATACGTTTTACTTTGATTTATTGATGCTATTAATAGTTATGTTAGCCTTATAAATTGTAACTTAAACAGAACTTCGCATAACTTAAGACAGAAAAAAGCTTTATAATGCGAAGTTTGAACACATTATTACTTTCCAGCACCCTAAAAGAGTGATACAGTATTACAGGCTATATTGGTTTAGTGGCGCTAAAAACTTTATTATGCTGTACATAAAGGTTTTTATGATATCATAACAACTAAAAAGTTGGCATGTAATAGGACCTATTATTTTGCATAATATGATCTATTTTTGGAATCGATGTTGGGGAGGGGTAATTTTTACCAAACTGCTGCTGTGGATTTTGTGCCACTGCATGCTGTCCCAAACTTGGAGACAACAGGAAACTGCTAAATATCCAAGATTATACAGAAAGTTAGGATTTAATAAATAAAAAAAGTAACCAGGGGTTTCCAGACAGAAATATAGGGATAACGGGAAAATACAGAACCAGTTTTGCATCATAAAAATTCAAGATGGCTGTTTTGACTCTGCTGATTCAAGGCAATGCCTATATTTTATACTAAGTTACATATAGAACCCAAACCCCAATTCCTGCATGAAAAATCTTGTTATTTTAAATCCTAACTCATCGTAATCTTGGCTATTTCGAAATGTCTAATTGTTGTTCCCAAGTTTAGACAGTATCCATATCAAACTGCTGTTAGTAGGTGTGTGAGCTATACCAGAATATAAATATACAATGCAATCTCCGGAATATAAACAAGCACCTTCCTTAAAAAGACAGCATCTTCCTTGGGAAGACAGATCACGTCTTAGGGATTAATGGAGTATTTAGCATTTTTAACACAGAAAAAGACAAGAAAAAAAAAAACTTGAAATCTTCCAGTTTTATATGAAAGCATCATAACTTATGTGATGGCACCATTTTTCCATTAGTGTTGTACAAATGCTTTTCTGCCATAAAAGTGTAGAACATTTTGCAGTTAAATCGTTTCTTAATCCTAATGGAAATCGTCATAATACTCTAAAAGACAGACAACAAACACGCTGTTGAAACCTGTGCTATAATTATTATTTGACGTCCAAAGTGAGAAAAGTTAGGGGAAAAAATACGCGTATCATTCAACGTAGAACATAAAATATGCCCGTATATATACTGTACTGCTGCAGCATATTATAATAATACCAACCTTTTACGAACTTTTCTTTCTTTCCCTCTGTAAATTGATGCTGTCAGTCAAAACGTCCCAACATATGTAGATAAGAATATATGGGGAAATTTTTTTACTTCTTATCTAAACCAGGAAAAATGCACTTGTGAAATGATTTTTTTTTTTATAATGGTCGCCATATTGCCAATTAACCAACATAACACCTAGGTCGCTAAAAAATTTCGAATCAGATATGAAAAGTTAAAGTAATCTACCCTAGATTTATAATAAATTTTAACTATGCATCCATAGAATATTATTGATCTGATCTTAATAGATGTTAAAACCAATTTAAAATTTTATCTAGTAAATTCTAACAAAAATTTGCACTTACATTTTTGCATTAGATTGGACATTAGACATTAAATTACTTTTAAAAAACTTCCTAGCCCGATTATTCAAATATATAGGGCGAGATTGTCGAACATTCTATTATCATTGTCTGAATCCCATCAGAAATGTTTGTCATTTGCGACCAATTGGAATATTCGAGCAAGTATAACGAATGTCCGAATGTCTAATGTCGAATGAAGAATGTAATGTATAAGAGCAAATGTTAGGCTGCATAACAGGAGGTGACCAATTTGTGTAAATTATGAATAAATTAATTATCAAAGTTTTACTGTATAATAGCATGTGACCAATTTGTGATTGGTTGACCAAAAAATTTGTTAGCCCTTACTTACACCACCTTTTCTCAATTAGCGAATTTGTCATGGCGGCAAAAAGCATCCTTTAAATTTGACATCGTCATGCTTTAATTCATAGTATACGAATACC
>JAQGBM010001074.1:0-11450 GCA_034698405.1 Symphylella vulgaris | reverse complement strand
GACCTGACATTTTTAAAACGGAAATCTCATCAGAAGGGTTTACTCTTATCTGCTGAAGAAAAAATTCACAAATTTCTTGATACTTAAATTTTAATAATAGGATTTCCTATCAGTCTGTCAACTACGATGAAACAACGTCCATTAAATTAATTGGTCCTCATATATCTTCATTTAGAAGGACCCAGCCATCAAAAATTGTGGAATTCTGAGCAGCTGCACTTGGCAACTAAAATTCAGACGCCATCTTGAATCGGAGTATTTATAGAATTTTGTCATAAAGTTCGTACTTCCTTGTTATAATAGTTTAAAATTTTACTTTCCCTTTGTGTTGGACTATGAAATATGCAGTATAATACTGTAGTTCTACAATAAGATTAAATGAAAAGGCTATATTGATTACAACCTGTATCATGCTGCTAATGTAATAACAACATACTTGGTAGTTCGTACTATAGTCGTAGTGTCGTACAATGAATACTGTTTGTTGTGGACGAATAGCTACAAAACTTATTGCTTTTATTATGCTATTTACTATATGACCTTTATAAGCTTAGTGGCAATTTCGTAATTATTTGTTCAACACAAACTATAAGCTCTTCTTTGCATATTGTCCAACGAAATTAATAAGAACTTAATAAATAGCGCACTTTTCAAACAGATTACCTTAAATACGTAAACTAAGATTGCCTAAAATGCCTAAATTTGGGATTATAGAGAAGTTCAGTGGGTTCAGTGTAGATCCCCTTGTAGGCAAAATTAGCCCAAGAAAAAGGGGAAATATCGTATCTTGGTGTTTTAGCCTTAGTAGCAGAAATAGGTCGACGTTAATTTTAAAGAAAGTTAATTATATCCGCCGTCATTCTTGGTTAATAAAGTCAATAATTATGTTTAAGACTGATAAAAACCCAATCGATCACCCAGCCAATATCGATATATCGGGACCTCAAATATCGAATTTTTAAGATATCGATGTCTAATTTTTTTTGTTTGTATTTTGGAGAATTTTGCATTTTTTTACAAAAATTAAGCAGTGCTGACATAATATCGATATATCGCAATTTTTCCTGAATATCGATTATATCCATCATTTCAAATTATCGATATTTTTGACGACAGTTTCCACCAATAATGATGGATATTTATCAATACTAATATCGTTATTATTTGTTTTAATTTTAGACCACAAATAAGAGGCCGGGTTCCGCCTCGGTTACCCAGCAACCCGTCCAGAACGGAACTAAACCGAAATCTACTAGTTCTTCCAGTTCCTCATCTTCGCCAGCTCCGACACCCACGCTTCCGGGCGCCACTGACGCCACAAACAGCAAGGAGCCACAGGATGTCACAAGTGCCACTAACAGTACTAGTGCTCAGCAGGGATCGACGGGCACTCCCAAAACAGCTAACAAGAAGAAGGGAGCAAAACAGAAGTGGGTGCCTCTCGAAATCGATCCCCCGAAGATGGAGAGGCACAGGAAACTAACGGACAGGTCCCCTAAATTTAGGGGAGACAGGGACACAAACTGGAGATCGAGTAGACACAGAAGTGTGGAAAATGGATCGAGGGGTAAGAGTTTAAACTGAACCTTTGTTATATTTAAATAAAATAGGAAGGATTTAAGCCTAACTTTGCTTTTTTAGGAGAGGATGGACACGCAGAAGGTGCGATGGGGGGTGAAGAGCCCCGGCGTGGAGGAATCAAGAGAGGAGGAAGAGGGGGCAGGGGTAGAGGGGGAGGAAGCGGCAGGGGATCTGGTCGAAATTCTAGAAGTAAGTGGCATCATTTTGTGTGTTGATCCCCTTGCTTTCTGTTCGTTTTAAAGATCCCTTACTAAATCTTGCTCCGTCGTCGCTAGGGAATCCAATCCCGGACCATATTCGGTCCAGAAAATCCCGGGATTAAGAGCACTCAAATCCCGGGATTTTCGGGATTACAAAATTGTGTCAAAATGGTATAAATATTGCATTTTCACTCCTATAAATACAGCATTGCATTCACCCAAGATAATTTACACGTTATTGTCAGGTCATCATTGATTTTCACCAGATTTTAACTACCCTGTATAAAAATTTCGTTCATTTATAAATTTTGACATTTTCTTTTATAGACTATTAACCTAATTATAAAATAGTTAATTCCAGCTTCATTTAAGCAATTTCAGAGCAAATTTCGGGATCCCGATAATCCCGGAATTGTAATTTTTCTCCGGGATTGGATTCCCTAGTCGTCGCTTTGTTATCGGTCACAAGTCACAACGAAACTAAACGAACAAAAACGTCGATGGGAATTTTATATAACTTAACTTGGTATTAATTGAAGCCGGAGCAGGAAGAAAATACTGTTCTAAATAAAAAAAAATGTTAACATTACCATTTTAAATTATTTAAATTAGGTGGACAGCACGATGACTTCCAGGACGTTTTTTGGTACTACCAGAACGAACCTACTTTTAACACTACTTTTTACCAGTATCAGCAAGTGGATGAACCTAAACTTAAAGCCTACATTTGCAGTCAAATGTAAGCTATTTAAATTCTCTTGTTGGTTAAAATAAATTGTGAAGGCTTTTAGCCTTTGGGTAGCCTATTAGGTGGGTCAGAGCTGGTCATTTACAATCCAATAATAAATTTTTTTTAAATCTTTTTTAGTGAGTATTACTTCAGTCGAGAAAATCTACAAAAGGATTTCTTTTTACGAAAAAGGATGGATCCTGAAGGATTTGTTTCACTTCGCTTCGTAGCCAGATTTCCCAGAGTTTCTGCTCTTTCGGAAGACTTTGATTTCATTTTAGACGTAAGTTTTAGAAAATGTTTTCGATTCTTTATCAGTATTGGGAGTTATTTATATGAGTGTATGAATTGGGGTTTTTTTTTGGGGGTGGGGGGTTAAAATAGTATATTTTTGTAATAGAAAATAATAAAAAACCCAGAAGAAAATTATAATACCGTAAATAAAAGAATAAAAGAAAAAAAATGTGTAAGTAACTTTTTCAGCAATAAAAAATTGCGGTATACAGTATATTTTTCTATTATTACCAAATAATAGAAAAATAGGAAAATAACCCGGTTAATACTAGCAATAAAAAATTAAATAACGTGGCAAATAAACTGTTATGACGAGGTATTATTTATATAGGAATTTTGGGATGAAAATATTCATTGAATGGCTCCTTTGGTTGTTGAGAGTTTAAACCTAGTTTTTTGTTGTTGTTATTTAAGTATTAATGTTTGAATTATTTTTTAAAGGCCATAAAAGATTCGACTATATTGGAATTTCGCGACGAAACTTATGTTCGAACTATAGACGAACCCTTAATCTGGCCCATTATCGGAATGCCCAAATCACTCAATCCGGAAGTCCCCGATTTTGTACCAGGACAAGCATATCCTTTCGAGGAAGCAAATGGTAAGTTCTACGCAACCTTGTAATCCTCTTATGTTAAAGACGAGTAAAAAGTAAAAACCCTATGATATTTTAATCGTAATCATTAGAAATGGTTATTATTCATCTTTAACATAAATTAAAATGTTGAATTTAATGTAAAATTAACTTTATTTTAAAGGGGGTGATGAAGATGACAGCATGGCAAATGGAGAAGGAAGGGTATCCTGGGCAGATGGAGACTATGAGAATGATATTGGTAACGATAATAATGGGACTTCCGAAGAAGGACTTAACGGAACTGGGGAAAGCGAAGTATTTTCTCCACAACTTTCGTCAGCCTCTGAAAGCCCAGAATTAATGTTACCAGAGACTAACGAAGCTGGGGATTCCTCAAAAGCGGATGCAAATAAGAAAGAGGAAACAGTGGAAACAAACAAGGAAACAACTCCAAAACAACCCGTTAAAAAGAAGGAACCAGAACCATGGACCGAAGTTAAACGAAGAAATAGCAAGCTCAAACCCAAAGTAAGTTTATTTCTATCCTATTTCTTCTTTTAAAAAAACTGGGTCTTATATTTGAATAAATACGGTAATAATGGTTTCCCCCTGTTTTCAGGAGAGGAGAGTGTCGGAATGCAGTAGGACTGACGATAAAGAACCCTTAGACTTCCAATTTGACGAAGAACTTGAAAATATACCTGCTGGCAGACAAAATACTTTCTCCGAATGCTGGTAAGATTTGCAGAAAATTTTAATTTTCTTGATACTTTCATTTTCATAATGGGATTTCCCTTTTTTAAGGTCTGACAATGATGATGATGACTATAATATAAGCGACAAGGACGTAAACAAGATCATCCTGGTGATGCAAACACCCCCTCCCCCAACCCGAACTGTCAAGCACGAAGGCTACGATCGGACTGGGGACTTTACGACTAGGACCAAGATGAGTCAGGAGCATGCCAAAAACATTCACGATGCCCTGCTCTATTACGAACATGATCTCCAGGACGATCTAAAAGAAAAAGGCACCTTCAAGACCATAAACCTCATTTCCAGAGAGGCGTTTGACTCGTACGCGCCACCCGCGGTTGTGGGCAAACAGGAATTGCCACCTCCGCCACCTTCTCTCTACGGTAAGGAAGGATAAAGACCCCTTTCCGACGGTACAAGTATCATTAATATCTGTTACCGTACTAGTATAAGGATATTAATGATATTTACATCATTGCAAAGGGTTTTTATTCGGCTCTTAAGGAGGGAGAAATGATTTAATTACAGTAATACTAATTAATGTTTTTCTATTTAATTACCAGTTCCAAGTGAAGAAGCTGAACCAGAGTCTTCAACATCAACTGAACAGATGACGCCTCGATCACGCAAGGCTGTACCGAGGTTCTATCCAGTTACCAAGGAGCATAAACCATTAGACCAAATGGTATTTCTTTTTATTTATTAACTCTCTTTTTTTTATTTGGAAAATAAGATGGAAAATAATACTTAAAACTTATTTAAAATAAATAACCTAATAAAAAAAAAATAACCTAGTAAAAATCATAAATAAAATACCGGTAGTGAATAATAAATAATTAATTTAGCAAATTATAAATACTGTAACCTAATAAGTGAATAGAACTAAATAACCTACCCCGTAGTAATTAAAAAATAATTTACGTAAATGACAGTGAATGATAGAAAATAGTAAAAAAAACTTAGTATATAATAAAATAATAGTGAATAACCTAGTCCCAGACAATAAAAAATGGTAAAATAATGATCTAGTAGATAAAACAATAGTAAATATAAAGCTTGTGAAAAAAATTGGAAGTAACCAAATAAATAAATAACTAGTAAATAGTAAAAAATAGTAAATAATTGAAGAAAATTAAAACTATTACTGTACCCAGTAAATTCATTTTTTTAGTTTAATTTAAACATCATATGCATTGTACAATAAAATACAGTAATGCATTGTATGCATAATTATGTTTTACCGGTAATTAAACTATAAAAAATGAATTTACTGGATAATAGTTTAAATTTTCTTCAATTATAATCACTCATACCAGCAAGGGTGAGGACTGAGGAGTTATTTTTGAACTAGTAAATAATTAATAAAAAAAAAAATACCAAATTACCTAGTATAAAAAATAATAAGTACTGTAATGTAGAAAATACAATAATTGTTTAATTTTTTTTTCCAGACACCACGCAAGAGAAAAACGAGACACAGTTCGAATCCAGTCATGGAATACAACGTTGGTTGGGTCTTGGACAGACAGGAACACAGACCTCGCGCATCATCTATGAGGTTAGCTTCATTTTTAAATAACCACCATAAATGGGAAGAAAAGGCCCATGAAAATAAGCAAATTATAATTCTTTTACAGCAATAGCCCTTCGGACTCCATGCTTTCGTCGAGTTACGGCACGACTCCCCAAAATGTTCCAGTTTTCCAACATCCTTCTCACTCCTTGCTCAAAGAAAAGGGTTTCACGCAACAGGGATACCTCAAATACCACCAGAAGTGCTTGAAAGAACGCAAGCGCTTCGGTGTGGGACAGTCCCAAGAGATGAACACCCTATTCCGATTCTGGTCCTTTTTCCTGCGTGGAAAGTTCAACAATAACATGTACAACGAATTCCGAAAACTTGCCTGGGAGGATGCGAGCGAAGGATGGAGATACGGTTTGGAATGTCTCTTCCGTTTCTACAGTTACGGTCTAGAGAAGCGATTCCGGCCGGAATTGTACAAGGATTTTCAGTCTGAAACTCTGAAAGATTATGAAACAGGTATGGTAAACTGTCCTATTATTGGCACCCCCCAGTTATTGGCAACCAGTGGAGTTCTTGTAATTTTGTTGGTTTTGATGAAAGTGCCAATTACTAGGGGGTGCCAACAACTGGGTTTTTAACAACTTTTTGGTTTGTTTTACTCTGGTTTTACTACTGTAAAACATCTTAATGTAGATTGTAGAAAAACCAATTTGAAACCGATTTTCAGAAAGCTTGAAGTCTGCTCTAAAATCTGGTGATCATAAGTTTTTTTTTAAAGCTGCAACATATTGCATGGGGAAATTAAATATCTACCCAAGTCCTTAAAGTGACAATAATTGAGTGGTTTACCCTACAGTATTTTGACATGAGATTAGTAAAAACTGTTGCTCGAAGGAAATGATTAGGACCTTATTAGATTGGAGAGTTGAAAATTTTACGGACCGTAATTATTGTAAATTGGAGATTTTTTTACGGGAAATTCCAATTAGGCCACAAAAACAATTTCCGGCAAATTAGGTAGCTTACTGTAGTAATTAATTTTGGGGTAAAATAATTTCCGGAAAATTATAAATGAAATTTTTTCGGGGGAAACTTACCGAAACATTTTGATATTTTTGGGTAAATTTCATAAAATAATAGTGACCCCGTAAAAATTTGGCGAAAAATTAAGTTAAGAATATTACCCAAAAATTTTGGGAAAAGTTTTCCAACATTTGTGGGAAAAATTCTTAACTTTACTAGTAAACATATTCAGAAAATTACCGTGCCTCGGTGAAAATTTTCCAAAGATGGCAAACTTACTGGAAAATTCTCCCGCTCAGAAGTCGGAACACTATAAAATACGGAAAATGACAATGAGAGATTTAATCGCCTATAGGGTTCTGAAAACGAATCCGCGGCCGCCATGTGCGTTCGTGTTTCCATGTTTAGTGTTCTTAAACCTGCAATTCACACCAGTTAACGCAGTTTGCTGCGTTCTTCATCGATCCAAGCGATGTTCCACAGTGATTAGCACCGCACTAGGTGCGCCTTTATGTTTTGATCGAAGCTCGAATCGATGAAAGTATGCGACAAGTCGTAGACTTTTGTGAGAAGGTTGCGAGTAGAAAGGAAAACTCGTCCATATCGCTTTTGAAGTGATCGAGACGGAGAAACCGCTAGAGTGCCAAAACTTTGTTATTAAATGACCGATTTTGATGAGGAGCACATTAAAGAAACCGTATCGATGAGAGGAAGGTGATGATCGAGCCCCTCACCGACCCCAACTTCCGGTTCAGGGAGTCAAGAACCGGAAGTGAATCTTGGGTGTATTGAAATTAATGAGCTGTCTGAATCTCAGATAAATCTGTATATACGGGGTAATTAAGGTATAGGCTATGTTACACTTACATACCGGATACTGAAAGGTTTATAAGGTTATAACTTAATTATGGCGGCCATCGCAAAAGGTAGGTAGGCCTAATTTTTTAATAATATTTTTATATGCTGAAATCTATATTTAGATTTTAGACAAAGTATAAATAATACTAAATAGACAAAAAAGTAAAACTTTTTTAGTAACATAAAATGAAAAGAAAATAGTTGATTAGGCCGAGGATTAGGCTATAAAATAATAAAGATTAATGCATAACCTATCATAAAAATTTACCCATCATCATGTATTGGCTGTCATATTTCGCCTCAAATCGATGGAAATGTTTATAATAGTCTTTCTCACCAAATCTTGCTCGTACTTAATTTTTTAAAGGAATTCGCTCAGACCAGACATGACATTCCAGACATCAGGTTTGATATGTTTTGCAAATTTGCAGTCTTAATTGTGTAAAAGATAGCCTCTATGCGCATTATTATCTTCAGATGCCATTCGAGAGTAAGTTAATTATTATTATCGGCGTCAAAAGATATTTAAAAGTAAAACATGACACGCCTGATATTTTATATGTAATTCGAGTTAATAAAAAATAAGGTTTATAACTTATGCCTGGAATAGGTTAGGTCTGCTGGCTGTTCTGTGTGCGACATTCTTTTGAAGATCAAAAATTTCTCTTATCATAATAATATAGCCCACGTTTGTATTCCCGATAGGATTTTACTTGGTACCGTATAGAGTTTTTGTAGCGAATACATACTGTACAAGCTAATTTTTTGAAAGGAATATTGCAATATTGACATAGATATGTGCTCAGAATGCATGAATAAGCCGAACGAATCTTTTCTACAAGAACAATATACATTAACTTAGCGAGAGTTTGAATGGTGGAAAATATTGTTCAGTCTTAATTTGAATTTTGAATCGGAATTTTTACTATGTTTATTTTGTATTAGAGCTCGAATTGAAAACGAAAAATTAGCCTATATAGGTAAAATTGCCCTTTTTTCATGCAAACTTGTGATATAACTTATTGATGTTTGATGGTAACACAAGAAAGTTAGCATCCGCCGTACCGGTACTTACCAAGTATCGAAGTTTACTTATGTACTTAGCCTATATATATACCATAGCCTAGTATATCACTGCCTATTAACTCCTACTGTATACTTATCCTGTGTGCCTATACGAGTATGTACATAATGGTTCAATGGTTGGCCTATATAGTCACAAATCACGATCCATGCACACTCCGTATTATCTGGTATATGACTGGTACCAGATTTTAAATTAAATATACCCAGGGCCAGGTATAGCTACTTGTATCAAGTATCTGTAACTTACAAGTTACGGTACTTACCAGTTGACGGAAATTGCATCTTGACAATATTTGGCAGTCTTACTGAATAGCTGTCCGTCTGGGCATTGCAGATACACTGGGGTCCCATTTCTACAGAGCCAATAGCGCTGGCAGTGATAAAAGTCTGCGTGGATTCCCCATTTTTCCGGGCACATGAAAGGTAGCGGAGTTAAAGTTCCTGAAGCGAAAGAAATATCGATTAATAGATAAACTCATTAAGCCAAATACATAGTAAAGCTCATTAAAACCAAAATAAGCTTGCAGCAGATATATTACCTATCCAGGATGACTATAAACTGCGCATAGAACCATTTTGTACTTATAATAGGCAGTAATCTGTATATAACGTTACTCTGTATATCCCGTTATATACTTCTCGGATTAATTATGTAATAAAAAAGTCGTAGAAAATTTGGAAAGGTGATGAATTTGTGCATATTCAAGTAGAAGGCGAGGGCCAAAAATCAGAAGACAGCATTTAAATATTCTTTCTGGTACGAGTGGTACTTTTCTTTCTGGTATACATATACGGTACGATGTCCTTTGATTTAATAATATGGGAGACTGATAGTTTAAAGGGAGAAGTTTCCTAATTTAACAAGTTAAAATCTCCATTTTCTTATCCTAATATTGCAGTCGCCTAGTTATTTAAGTAAAAAACCGTATATATAGCCTACTTTACGAAACAATATATGATTATTAAATTTTATTAAGGGTTTGAATTAGTTATTATCGGTATATATAATACCTGAATGTATTCGGTTGACATCAGATTGCTCATTCTTGGCAGCAGTCCCCCAATTATTATTATTCTGAGCTCCGTAGAAATTGGAGAAATCCGTCGACCGCGCGTACTGGCCGTATCCAAGATTCGGGGACTCGTAATTATTTACAGGAGGCGGGTTAAATCCTTGAGAATAGGGATCCTGATAACTTGGTTGATAACCATTTGGCGTAGGTCGACTACTGCTTGTTGCTGAGAAACGTGTCGTTTGAAATGGACTGTAGTAATTGTTGTTTGGCGTTGCAAGTTGATTTGGATAGTAATTTGGTGAAGGCCTGTAATTATTATTGTAATCGGCTGAGAATCCTTGTTGTTGATACCCGTTGGGAGTAGGTCTGTATTCGTTTGGCTGTCTTTGGAAACCATCTGGTGTTGGCCTAAAAACATCTGATGACGTAGGCCTAAAACCATCTGGTGTAGGTCTGTACTGGTTAGTTGATGAAAAGCCCAACTGTGGCTTTTGATAGTTTAAGTCATTTGTCGTCGGTCGGGTCCATTGTCCCGTGTTTTGGTTAAAATTTGGCAGCTGTGTCGACCAAACAGGGGGAATTTGGTAATTTGGGCTTGTAAGTGATGGGCGACGAGTCGAACTAAAAAATGAAGTCTTTCGACAGTCGACATTTCGTAAATGGTCGCAGACTTTTATTTTTGGATTGAATCCTGTTCCTGGCGGACAAGACATGGAATAACTTCTTCCTCCAGCGCAGGAAACGAATCTCGAACAGTCTCCATTCGGGTCAGGAAAGATGCCGTTTGGTTCAGGACACTCTCTTGTTCCTGGATCTAGAATATAAACGAATAATTTTTGTACAAATTCTATATCTATACAAACATTCGTACACAATATTATAGCTCTGTTATAAGAATGGAAATCCGGAATAACAAAACAGAGAAAGAAGATAAACTTATTGACGTAATTAGAAACGTAAAGTTCCTTTTCTATTTTAAAAAAAATTGTCAGTCAGGAAATCTTCTTCTGATTCTGGTTCGTGATTCAGGAATCTACCCAAAAGATATTCATTTTAATCATTAGAAAGGGCTTTATCCATCTTTAACATTTTCTTTTAGCTGTTTGTCACGTGATTTTTAGCCGCCATTGGTGTTTTTTTTAAATATGCTGTAATCTTTATTTAACTTAGGCTACCAAGAAAAATTTTTACAGGTATCTTTTAATAACATAAAATAAAATAAAATTGCTTATGGTAACATTTCTCTTCGTATTTAGAGATTACAGCAATAAAAAAAAAATGCGGTAGCAGTCAATGGCGGCTAAGTAACGCTTTAGCTGCAATAATTATTATTAAAGAAGTTAATTTGGATCGTGGATAAGAGTATAGGAAAATCCCATGTTAAAAATGAAAGTATCAAGAAAGCTCTGATTTTTTACCTTATACTAGGTATAATAGAGTAGCCTAACCTTTCTAATGAGATTTCCATTTTAAAATGTTAGGACATCGAAGAAATTCGGGAGATATAGGCTAGGCCCCAGAAGTTTATATAGGTGTCTATGGAAGAACGACGTATTTTCCGCTAATTTGGAACCTAATCTCCGGAATTTCTTCGGTTCCATTTTAAACCGTAAAATTCCAAAATTTTCTTGGTACTTTTGATTCAAGTACGATCCAACGCCCTTAAGAGTTTAAGATAAAAATATTGTAAGTAAACACTCAACTTTTATACTTTCTAGATCCACATACGACGTTCCGAGGAAAGTCACAGTATGGTTTTGCCAGATCGGATTGAAAGAGCAGACCTGATGGACAATTCTGGATT
>JAQGBM010001073.1:0-11454 GCA_034698405.1 Symphylella vulgaris | reverse complement strand
ACCACAAACATAGTCATTTTTACAGCAAGATTGTTTCGCAGCTTATTCATTAGTAGAGCACTTTGATCTTGTCCAATACACGAACACGTGCCATATTTTATATCACGTGGTTTTTGCACGCACGGGCACTAAGTGATATACAGACAGATTACGGAGATGAATCTACGATTAAATGTATTGATTCCAGTTGACAGCCATAGTAATCTCGGAGTAAACTGTGTCTGTTCTTCAGACTTAAAACATTAATTTTAAAATAATAAAAACTACTTACATGATTTTGAATAGGTATTAGTTTCGCACCATCCCGAATATTCCGTTCCAGAATATTAAGTAGTTTGACTAGTCTGTCTGCAGGAATCTGCAGGAAATAATACTTTTATTAATGATACTTAAATCGTTGGAAAAGTTTTTTTATACTTCTTTAACCCAGAATGAAGGGGATCCAGAAATATGGCCAAAAACTAACCTGTTCCATAGCTCCTAGAGCCCGTAATTTGGCAGATTCGCTACACAGATCAGATAACTGGTACTTGGGGATGAGAGCTTCTTGCGGAACTTCGGCATCTTCATCCAATTCGGCCGTGAGATCAATTTCCTCAGCACTCTCAAATATTATATCTACCGTTTTTGTGAATCTCTTGTATGTGTTGGTCTCCATCAATTCTGAAAACAATTAATTATTAATACAAATATATGAAAGGTTATCATTTAGGTCTAAATACCATCAGGAGAGAGCTTTTCGGTTGGCATCATTTTCTTCTGCCGTTTCTCTCTCATCAGAATTTTCTTTTTCGGCGAAGTTACGACCGGAGAAGGTGACCGAGATGCGTCTAAACAAATACATAATATATTTAAAATTAAATAAAAAGACAGTATTAAACACCCATTTTAATCTATTTTCAAACCCATTTTTCTATATTTAATCTCTACTACTGAACCTAATAAATGGTTGAATTTTAACATCGATTCTTATTTCCCTCTTCCCCCTATTTCAATCATTACCAAAAATAGGATTCGAGTAGGATGGATGCCTAGTGTGGTACTTTGTGACAAAAAGATCCCATTAAATTAAAGGGGAAATTCTACATTACAGAATGATGGGCTTGATAGCTATGTACGATTCGGAATGTAGATTTAGGAGTGAATATGGACCAGACATTGCATCTGATATAGGAAAGGATATAG
Source organism: Symphylella vulgaris (assembly GCA_034698405.1). NCBI lineage: Eukaryota > Metazoa > Arthropoda > Symphyla > Scolopendrellidae > Symphylella > Symphylella vulgaris. Next base: position 10,269 of record JAQGBM010001073.1, on the reverse strand, counting down.
GGTTGGCCAAGGATTGAAACAAATTGTGGAGATAAATAAATCATAAGGCCGACCCCAGTATGGGGAAAGAATGAAAAATGTTTAAAAAAACTGCCATAAAAGCAAGTACCTTTTCTCCTCCTGTTGGGTACTTCTTCATCGCTGCTGGCATCATCCTCCTTGTAAGCAGCAGCACTTCTCCTTCGCTGCCTCTTTACTCTTTCGGATAAGGTACTCGAAAATATATCCGTATCTTTCTCCGGATTGTATTCGTCGTCACCAGATCGCCTCCTTTTACCCGAAACTTTTGCTACAATGAGTTTAAAGATAATTGACATTGATGATACTTTTATCATTATTGGAAAGGGTTATTGTCAAAGGTTCCTACCTGCCCTGGGAGAATCCTTTTGCTTCTTCCTTCCACTTGAAACTCTGTCGTCTTCATTGGATTCACTATCAGTGCCATCAAGGTATGCATTCTTTCGAACTTTACACCGCCTCTCTTCAAGCCGACTCGAGTTACCAGACTTATGATTGGAATAAATGTGCTTTTCCAGCTCCTCTTTGGTAAGTTTTTTCAACATGACCACTGGTCCTCCTTGTTCTAACGAAGATCGTTGTCTCTTATCGTGCAAGGAACTTGTATTGTGTGATCTGGCATCATTGTCTGCCTTTTCGTAATTAGGAGTAGCGGGCTGAGTTGCCTCAGTTCCAATTTTTGGAGTACTTGGAGTAATTGGAGGCACTGAAGCTTGTGCAGGTGAAGAAGCTACGAAAATAATACAGATATTAAGGACTTTGGTCCCCTCGTAGCGAATTTAATATTACGAGTAAGAAAATCGTGAAATTTTTTCCTAAGATAGTAAAGTAAACCCTTCTGATGACATTTCCGTTTTAAAAATGATAGGTCACCCTCGAAATTCCGAAAATTATAGATTGAACGTAAGTACAAACTTCAATCAGTCTAGTTCAATCTATCTTAGTCTGGGGAAATTTCACATAAATTATTCTCAAAACTTTCACTTTATAATGGAAATTATCCTATTTGGACCTTCTATGGGGGATCATGCTCCTTAATTTCATAACATAATTAAGCAGTTCATACCTTGAGATTTACTTCTCGAAGATGTAGAAACATGTGGAGAATCTTGGATTGGAGTGCTACCAGCACTCCCATTTATTTGTGCAGTCCTGGGTCCTAAGAAAACATAAAATAGAAAAATTATAATATTTTTACAGTAAAATCTTTTTCAGATATTCAGATCCAACCTGGACTATTCTGTAGAGGGCACCTAGTTGGACTACTGTACTGAACCACAGGACTAGGTGTAGAGTGCGGTGATGGAGAATGCTGATTGAAGTTGGCAACGTGAGGTGAGGGTTGCCGAAATTGCTGTTGCACTGTTGCATTATTATTTGTGTTGCTACTACTTGCTGCGACATTGCTTGTAACACCAACTTTGACATGAAAGCCTTCAAAAGTTTGGGGACTTCGTTGCACAATGCACTTCAATAGTTCGGGAGCATCTTCGATAAATTCAGGCCCAGCATAGCTATCTTTTAACTCACTGTAGATAAAAATTAAAAAACAAACACACACTGTAGCACATGGAAAGCTTAAACATGCAATAGGCTACCTAGAAAGGAAAAAAAAGTGTACTTACATGTGGTCAGCCGAAGTTTGAATTAGTGCTTGGGCCAACTGTGATGCAAGAGCTTCATCGTGAGTATTGAGTAACCGCTGTGCTTCCTCTGCTACCCGCGGATGGAACAGTAGGGACTTGTTATTTAGGGATGTTGGTAATGGCTGAGGTAGAGGTAGCTCTGGTAATACTAAAAATAAAAACAGTTAACTTTAATATTATCTCAGTTCTTTATAAAATTGTCGAGGTTTTAATGACTGTTAATGATTATGGTAACTAAGAATAGCCTAGATTAATTACCCTAAACCCTGTCCTGAGATATAATATAGTCCGCTTTCGGGTAGTCCTCGGACTATAAATGGCAGTGAGTAAGGTATTATAGGCATAGCCAAATTAAAAATGTACCTACAGCTTCTACCTAAGTGGTTTTTAATTAATAAAAACTCTGGAATTATTTAATTTTCAGGGCCTGGTTTTTTTTTCAAAGTACAATGTTTAGTCCGCGGCCTTAGAGCGTTATCGAAAAAAACCTTTGTATAATATTATAGTCCGCGGACTATAAACGGGAGACTAGGGTAGTACCGGTAATCTTTATTGAAACCCTGGGAATTAATCTCACACGTTCATAAAATGTGTAGGATAAGGAGTTCCTTCAGATATAATAAAAAATTATATATGATCAAAATGACCTCTCAGAAGTCAAAATTTTATCAAATATAGGCCATACTTGGAACTAACTTTTACTAATTGAGATCCTAAGTGCAATTAATTGCGATTGTCGATGAACAGGTAGCCTACTTCAAAGTCAAACATTCATACATTCCAGTAACTAAAAAAATTCCATTAACTGTTCAAGGTGGATGGTTTCTGAATTATCATGATTTTTTTTTCACTCGAAGACACTACGACCTTGACCGTGAGAACATACCGGTAATGGAATATACCGTATTATTCTCTTAATGACGTTTATTCATCCTTCATTCCGCAAGCCGGAAGAGCATCACATCTAGACGTAGTTGTTACATGCAAAACTTCCTATGATAATTTTTAACAGGAACATTACATAACGTGCGAAGCAGGTACCTTTTTAAAACAAAGGTTTTCCAACACTTAAAACTAGCATGCCAACTGTGTATCTAATATCTATCGTTATACTGTAGGCTATAACATTCTTAAAAATTTGTTTAAAAGTCTTACAGGATTCGGAACCATTTTATATTTTGGTTCAGGACTGTTAAAATTTCGGTACAGGTACTGGTTCTACCAAAAAATAAGTTTAGGTTCTGGTAGTGGTTCCAAATCTGGCTTTCAACAATGAGTTTGTAGCTCTGCAATTTACTGGTTTTCCTAAAATTTCGATTCCGGATTCGGTTCTTTAAAAATATCGAAAAGTTTGATAGTTCAATGGTTCAACGTACTGGAGCGCAAGAGGTATTTTGGTGAAAATTGGTCCAACTGATTTCTTGCTAGATAAATTCAGTTTGTCCAAATTTTGCTTAAAATTTTGATTTTCGCACTTAGTTTTTTTAGCCAATGATTCACTGCAAGAAAGAACGCTCAAGAAATGATTGGTTAGGCCTAAAAAAAATTGTTTGGTTCCGGTTACATCGCCAAAAAAAATAGGGTCGGTCGGTCGGAATTTGTTTTTTTTTTTCGAAATTTTTTTCCCGATCGACTACTGCCCCTTCTCCCATAAAAAAAAACTAGTTTACCGGTAACTTCAAATAAAACAAATACATCGACAAAAGTTCATAGCGCGGTAAAAAAAAAAAAACTTTTTTTACTGATATAAATTACAAAAACCCCTTAAAATGCACCAAATTTCAAAATATGAGTTGGTTTTACCTGAAAAAAGTTTAGGGTCGGGCCGAAAAAATAGGGTCGGTCGGGTAACCGGAACCAAACAATTTTTTTTTAGGCCTTATAAAGGAGAGTACCGGTAAGTATAATATTATTTTTTTTTGTTCTACAAATTAGAGATGTGAGAGTTTGGAACATTGAGATCAACATGCTTGAGATGATCAAAAATTGTAACAAGTGCATTATTAGTGCAAAAAAATTTGGAGGCTCCGATCAACATTGCGTGATAATTATTACAGTCACCACTAGATCGCTGCTATCATATCGCTCCCATCATGCACTGCTTTGTGAAATAAGGTGGACACACGATTTTTTACTCTTAAATTAGTTTTATGTAACCAACTAATCAGTTAAAACTATTTTTTTTACCCAACCAGTTAGAAACATCCACTCCGGCCAACTTTGTGAACCTGTAGGGGATATAATGGGAAACGAACCGTGTCGACGGGTCCTATGGCGCCATCGCCTGGCAGAATACCATGCTCCTGCTGTCTCGGCCACTCCTCAAGTTAGTTTTAAGTACTTTATTAAAATAAATGACGTGATTGCTCTTAATAGAACTCAGTGGGAGCCATCCCTCATTTTTTTTTAGTTTTTTTAAATTTCTTTCCCGATATGTAATAGGCTTGATTTGAAAATAATATTCGCATTGTAGCCTGACATGCAACTCTAGTCTCCCGTGGGTTTAACTTGTTGGTGCCAGTAATCGCGGTCAATATTTATATACTAGGTATTTACGGAAATAAAGGGGGTCAGAGCCCTATAATCTTTTTTTTTAATAACACTATAATCTTTAATAGATGTATAGGCTGTTATTAATTAAACTGATTGAACTATAAGTCTGAGTGAACACAAGATACAACCGTTAAGTGTTAACGTTATACAGTAACGTCTTATTAACGAATTTACAGCTCCAGCAGATAATCTTTATCTAATGTTATATAGGGCTATAGTGTATATAGTTCATTCAAGGACGATATAGGTTTAGTTTTACGAAAGAATTCCTTTTAATATAACAGGACAAAGATAATAAAAGTTTCTCCGTTGACAATTGATTTCTCCATCGTTGATACATCTTTCAACGTATTTTTAGTCTTACAATTTTTAAATTATCGCAACGTCCGTAATACGGTACGAGCTTAAGATTAAGATTCGTATATAGGAATAGGCCTAAGCTTTCCAATAAAAAAAAAAACAAAGAAATTTTAGCCTATATACGGTATCTGTTGCGGTGTTTCTATCAGTTCCACCGCAAAACTTATAGGCCTATAAATTTATAACTTAACTATTTAAGTTCGGAGAAACTTTTCTTTAAGATTACTTTCTTCCATCAAGAACATTCATTCTCTTAGGTTTTGCTGCTTTGACTTATTAAATTTTCATGTTTTTCATCTATACGAATGACCCACCATTTGTACGGTATAATGCTTGTACTCCCCGCTATATACGCGTATACACTATAGATTCTAGTTGCCAAGACAGTGTGAAGGCAAAAAACTCGTATAACTTAATGCAAGCCAGAGAGGATTACATAAAAAAAAAAACAGTAACAACATGTAGACCAGTCTGTGGTATATGTTAGGCGGAGAGAGCCAGTACGAGAAGACTATTATATACGTACCTATAAGAGTCTTCCATTAAAGTTTTTACTTTTAAGGAATATACCGTTAATTATGGACGAGAAATCGTAAAAAAAAGTAACTTCAACGCCATGCTTGATATGAAAAAATACCAACAGAGCTCAGGTGAAGTGATCCAGATTTATATAGGCTAAACGCTAAAGCATGGGTAATTGTGTATGTAAAGCAAAATCAATCCGCGATATAAGTTGCGAAAAACCCATCAATTCAAAAAATTTCATCTTATATAATCGACGAAAAACGAATTAACCTATACGAGAAATCTTAAAATATGCGAAACTATCGAAACTATCGAATATTCGATCCGATTCGAAAAAACAAATAATCGAAAAATTCGAATTCGATTCGGATTCGAAAAATTTTGATCGAATTCTACACAAGACCACCTCGGTTTAAATACTCTCATCAGAAGGAGCCGCTACTTCAAGAATTTTACTCACCCGAAAATTATTACCTGCCCCAGCCGGGGTTTGAACCCGCGGACCTTCCGGATTCAGAGGCAAGCGCGCTAATCATTGAACCACTGGGGCAGGTTTCCGCCGTCGGTTGAACCCTCCTTTCATCACAGGCCTTTAAGAACCTTGGCCGGAATTCATATGTCCGTTTAGATCGATCTAAAGTCTGTTGCACTTGATTCGGTCTATTCATTTGCCTGGCGAAAGCACGTGCTACAGACTTTAGATCGATCTAAAGTATGTGCCAGTGCCAGGGCTTTGGTGCCAGGGCCTCAGGGGTGACGTCCACCTGAGCATAAATAGTCAAAATTTAACAGCCGTTCAAAGAAACGATATACAAGTTACTTGGAAATATATTTTATACGGTAAATTCGTTGCTCACGAGCACGAACTCTTATTTTAGCATGCCATTTTTCTATCTCACGTGCTATTCTCATTTTAAATTAAATTAGCTCGGAGGCGAAAAAATTAGTTTCTTTGTATGGCTAAATCTCACTCCATTGTCGAGTTATGACCTAGGTTGTTGCTCATCGCAAAGTTAAAACATTAAACAAAAAAAAATAACTTAATTACCCCTAGGTTAGGTATGGGTAGCCTATTGTTTCTGATTGGCCTCCCAGGTGCATGCATATGGACGTTTTCATTGGAAGTCATTTAATTGTTTAATTTTTAAAGAAAAATACTCAACCGATTTTCATAAATTTATTAATTAATGCTCATCATCCGTCACTGCGTTTCCATGTGCGCGATAATTCCAATTAAACAAACATTAGTGTTAATACGAAGGAAAAAAATTGATATCTTCGTAACCCTTGAACGAAAATGGACATATGATACACCAAAATTTCGTCTTCGATAGATGATCTATTCGGAAACGTAAAAAAATTATGGGGTCATCGCATTAAATTTAAAAGATTTTTTCAAAATCTTTAAATTTACTGAAATTTCGAATTCGATTGATGCTTTCATCTCGAATTTAACTTTTTTAATGCGACGATCCCATAATTTTTTTACGTTTTCGAATAGATCTATCGAAGACGAAAATTTAAATGGTGTATCATATTATGTCCATTTTCGTTCAAGGGTTACGAAGATATCAATTTTTTTCCTTCACAAAAACGCTAAATACGAGTTTGCTTAATTCGAATTAGCGCGCACATGGAAACGTGGTGCGTGCAAAGTCAGATCTGAGTGCGAGACTGAGGAAAATATTGCGGCTTTATCTGCCACCTGGTTCTCTTACAAAACGGTGACCAGAATCACTTATGTACCTTCGCGTCACTGATTGCATTAAGGTGAATGTGTGAAGCTCCTTTTTCTAGGCTGGCTGCTAGTCTAAATTTGATAGAGACATGATTTCATATCCGATTTTCTATCAATTTATCATTATCCTTTTCTCTTTCGTTACAGTGTCAAGTCGAAACGATGGAGGAAAGTGATTCAAATTCTGGTCATGAGGAATGCCAAGTTATTTCAACTGAAGAAGAAGTTAATTATTCGTGTCCTAGTTGCTCCAAGGGATTTAAATCTGTGAAATTGTTGAGAATTCACAAAACTAAGGTTCATGCAGAGATTTATCAATGTGCCGAATGCGACGAAACATTTGATACGAAGATATCGTTTCTTAAACATCTTAAGATCCACAATGTTGGAAATAACCAACTTCATATTTGTCAGATTTGTGGAAAGAAATTTGCAAAACCCTCTGCATTAAAAAGACACATTCGTTGTCACACAGGTGAGAAGCCACATGAATGTCAATTTTGTCATAAACGTTTTGCTTGTAAGTCAACTTTACTCAAACACACATTGATTCACAATGGAATAAAAGAATTTAAATGCAACGAATGTGAAAAAGAATTTCGTCGATCAGGAGAATTAACGATACATAGTCGTAGAGAACACGGTGGTGAGATGCCTTTTGAATGTCAAATATGTCATAAGCGTTTTGCTTCAAGTCAAAATTTAACTCAACATGAAAGAATTCACAGTGGAGAGAAACCATTTAAATGCAACGAATGTAACAAGTTATTTTCTCAATCAGGAAATTTAGCAAAACACAGTCTGACACACAGTGGTGAGAGGTTATTTTCGTGCAAATATTGTAATAAAAGTTTTAAACGGAATTCAAATTTACTTCGGCACATGAGAATTCATGTTGGATCGAAGCCACATGAATGCAAAGAATGTGGAAAGAAATTCAGTCGATCAAGTGACTTAATGAGACACATTCGGATTCACAGTGGTTTGAAACCATTCGAGTGTCAAATATGTTATAAACGTTTTACTGAAAGCGGAGATTTAAACAAACATGTTAAAATTCACTCTGGAGAAAAATTGTACAAATGCCAAGAATGTCAAAAGGAATTTTCCCAGTCAGCAAATTTAACACAGCACATTCGGATTCACACTGGTATAAAACCATTTAAATGCGAAACATGCGATAAATCATTTGCTCAATCAGAAGACTTAAAATTGCACATTCGAAGACATCATTCCCACGAGAAGCCATTTTCGTGTCAGTTTTGCAGTAAATGTTTTTACCAGAGTTCAGATTTAATTAAACACGCCAGAATTCACACAGGTTCGAAACCATTTAAATGCGAAACATGCGAAAAATCATTTACAGTCTCGAGTGCATTAACACGTCACATTCGAACACATTCTGGTTTGAAACTCTACGAATGTGAATTCTGCAAGAAACGCTTTACGAGAAATCAAAATTTACGAAATCACCTGAGAACCCAACACGCCACTACAACTCAAAACTCTAGCGACCAAAGACAGGTTTTAACTAAAGAGCAACAGCTGCTGCCGAAGAATCAGATCGGAGAAAATTATTAGGCTCAGAAGAATGACCAAGAATTGAAGAAAGAACAAGTTACTGCCGACAATAAATTAATGAAAAATTCAGTAGTTGTTTTGAAGAGAATTGACCTCTCCCTTTATTCTTCCTAACGAAGTGACATCGTAAATAACTGAATGTAGGACAACCATATTTACCAGTCGGACTTAATTTGCTTCAGAAAAATTTTAATTACTTCGCCACAAATTATAATATGAAAACTACATAATGTGAAAATATAATTCGGGGAATGTTCATCAACCGACGAATATTCAGTTTTGACTTTTATACCCTTTTTTCGTGTAATATGTTCGTGATTAGATGTCGAAAATGGTGACACAGTTAAAAGTGAGTTATAACCCGTAATGTAATAAAAGAAGTGAGATGACATGTTTATAGCATTGACACCCACATCCCACCATTGGGTAATTAGTGTAATGGAGGAATAACTGAAATGAAAAAGCTAGTTCACGTACAACGGTACAACCAAGATTTTTTCCCAACGGAACCCAATACATTTTAGAAAAGGATATTTTCTAAACCCAATAATAGAGTAGGTTTAACCCGTACTTGAAAATTATGCAATCGGTGGCCCTTACACAATCTAAATCATATGCCACTTAATCATCACCCTTGGTGCGATCTCGGGAGTAAATGTATTCTGAAATTGGATGTAAATGGTTGGAGAGTTTAAATAACAATTGTTGTGTTTTTCACGACTGAAAAGTTCAATGTTTGTTTTTATATTTAAAAAAAATCTCTTATAAGGTACCGATACTTAATTGTCATATTGTAGAGATGAGGGGAAGTATCCAATGTACAGTAGTTTATGCAAGAAAAAGACCTTGTCCTTTTGATGCTTGAGGGAGGAAAGGAGAAATTTTAAAAAATGTACCGCGGTATAGCTCAATTCGAATGTAAGTTATTTGTACTTCAAATACTGTAGTAATTTTTCAGATAAATTCCACACCCAGTAAGATAAACCAACCAAGTTGACCTAATATATTAGGTAAGTTTATATTTGGTTTATGTACCATTTTTATTATTAATTTTTCTTGATAAACACTAGTTTGTTAGTTTTTATCAAGAATTTGGTTTTATTTTTAGGTTTACGTTTGAACACAATCTACTTAGCCTATATAATTTATTTGTTTGTATAAAGGGGAGTGTCGAGGGTAGAAGGCAAACATGCATGACCACCCAGAAATAATGTAATTCTTGAAGAGTGTTTCCATGTTCCAGGGTTAATATTAATAGTAAATGGAAAAAGTGGCTTTTGATTTAAAAAAAAAACAACGTCATATTGAATGGCGGATCGATAAACAAAATACGCCTCCAATTCAAAGATACGATATTCCTTATTATTATTAGAGTATCCAGCGTATTTAACATCTTACTTATTTGTTAGAAAAGTAGTTATAAACTATTTACAGTATAGGATCGGTAAATGTCATAATTTCTTAAAATGTATTTTACGGAGTACTATTTTAAAATAATTAAAAAATAAGACCATGTTACAGTTTTCTATCAAAAAAGTAAAAAAAAAAATAAAGGCGCGTGCATTTAATTTTTTGACATTTTTGACAAAAAATTGTAGCATCAGTCTTATTTAAGAATTATTTAAAAATAGTAGCCTAAAATACATTTTAAGAAATTATGAAATTTACCGATCCCTACAACAAGAATAACTAAGCTTTCCTACGGTATATTTTTTTATTAAATTCCATAGTTTGTGAAAAGTGTGGTCACGATCAGAAAATTACCCAAATTCGATGTGGGTATTCCGCATGGACCTAAAAATATGTAAAACTAAACTTGACACATTTTTACAGAAAAAAAAATTCGGA
>JAQGBM010001072.1:0-11454 GCA_034698405.1 Symphylella vulgaris | reverse complement strand
AAAATCCTAGACTTAGTCCTACGTAAATTTCGGTTCCGGTTCCAATTATTATTTTCGAGATTTCGGTACCGGTTCCAGATCTTTAAAAAAAAGTTATTTCCGGTTCTGGGTTCCGGTTACGAAACCTGATTTAAAATTAATTTATCTTCGCATTTCGTCACAGAACTTATAATTAATAAACCATATACGCTCTCAAATATTAAAGTAACAAAAATATTCGAAACCCCTTTCCATTAGGAAAATTAAAAATAATTGGAAGAGGGGATGTTACTAACTCGTAAGGGTCGGGTGCTAGGGAGATGGTTAACCCTAACTGGAGGGTTAACCTGAGATAGCCGAACGAAATAAATTTGATATCTTCGTAACCCCTGAACGAAAATGGACATATGAATTAGGGTTTGCAATCCCGGACCATATTTTCAATCCCGGGATTTCGGGATTGATAATTGTTAATCCCGGGATCGGAAAATTGGTCTAAAGCCATCAAAATTCACGATTTATTGATGTTTTCTTGATATGCCTAGCTGCATAATTCATTGGAAGAGCTGTACTAGATTGTCTACAAGATTTTTATATTCTAAAGTTCAAAAATTAGGGTTTGAAATCTTGGGCCATATTTTCAATCCCGGGATTTTGGGATTTAAAATTGTCAATCCCGGGATTCCGGGGTTGAATTAAATAATATTTTGAAAAAATTAGGCACTTTTGGCAATTTTACTCATCCATAAATCCCGGGATTTGATCCGCTCAATCCCGGATCCCGGGATTGCAAACCCTAATATGAATATGATACACCAAAATTTCCGTCTTGAAAAGATCTAGGCCTATTCAAAAATGTAAAAAAATGCAGTCGTCGCATTAAATCAAAAGATATTCTAGATATAAGAGCGAAATTGCAGTATATTTTGAAAAATCTTTCGATTTAATGCGACGACTCCATATTTTTTTTAAATTTTCAAATAAACCTTTTCGAGACGGAAATTTTGGTGTATCTAGAAAATGTAAAAAAAAATGCTGTCGTCGCATTTTTTCAAAATATACTGAAATTTTGCTCTTATATCTCGAATATCTTTTAATTTAATGCGACGACTCCATATTATTTACATTTTCGAAAATAGATATCTTTTCAAGACGGAAATTTTGGAGTATCGTACGTCCATTTTCGTTCAGGGGTTAGTGGTGTTACGAAGATATCAATCTATTTCGTTCGGATAACCTCAGGTTAACCCTCCAGTTACGGTTAACCTCCTCCATAGCACCCGACCATAAGTAGTTTTATATCAGGGGGATGGAAAAAATTTAGGTAAAAATGTAAAAAAAAAACATCAAAGGGTTGAATGACAAAATATAAATTAATGCATAAAAGAAATAAAGTAACATTTACACTTACAAAATTATGTTTTAACACATATTCAATAAACAAAATCAGCAAATTAACAGTTTGATTTAAAGAATGGAAAATTAATTAAACACAAACATATTTTTTTTTCAAATAAGAGAAAATTAATTAGCCTATAACTAAAAATTTTCTTTTTTCCCCTTATGTGTTGTAAGTTTTGTAACTTCTACAATTTTAATAATCTTCGGTATCTTAATATTTTCGAAGGTTTAAATTTTAATCTTCATTGTACAATTTTGTTTTTGTCATAAATACCTAGTAAAACCAAAATGCCAATGATAATGATTTTCATTTTCTTGATTATTAATATCCATTACCAGGAGTATATCAAGAAGTGCTTTACTACATAAACTGCATGGGTACCAAAATCCGTGTGCTTTCCTAATTCACCGCTATGTGGGATTTCTTGGAGCTGCGAGCGCGTTTACATGCTTGAACTATTTTTTAACATAATAGAACGTCCTCGGACGGAATGAAGGAGAGTTACATGAATTTCGGCATCATCGCACTACAGAGGCAATTTGGACGGTAACGCACTCCTTGATTTACTCCTGCCATTACATTTATAATTTTACTAAATTGTAAAATTAATAAAGTGTAAAGGAAACAGTTAAAACACAAAACCAAAATAATAATAAAATTAGAGAAATAATTGGGGATTTCTATCCAAACATTAAAAAAACTACGGGCATTCATGAATTAATTTTACAATAAATTTTCTATTATCTCTGTTCCTTTCACTTTTTTTCATCTTGTGCAATTTAGTGGTGATATTTACATATTTATTCAATAGCTTCATTAATAAAACAGGGCATGGGAATTATCGAATTAAGAACAAAATAAGGCAGATTTCCTTCTTCGGTTACAAAATGTCTAACTTGCATGTATCTTAAAACTTAAAAATTATTAACAAGAACGAAAAAATTATAAGAAGACAATACAATTTTCTTCGGTTACAACTTACAATATGGGAAGTAGTTACGAGTATTAAAAACTAATAAATTATTTTAAGAAAATGGCTTATTTAGCCGTGATTGCTATAATTTTTTAATATAAGTTATGGCACACATTATGTCATTATCACTGAAAATAGGACTAAGTTAAGAATTAGCGTTAGCGCTGAATTACTGCGTTCAACTTAACTTGCAGGTAATACACTATGCAGTTTTTCTGCACACACAGTCAATAACTTATTAGAGGCAGCGCAAACTAATTTTTTTTTCCCGCAAATTATCTTAATGGATTAATTCACAGGATGAAAAAAAAAATTAAACTGTTTTAATTTTCACTTTGTCCATAAAAAATTCCACCATTTTAAAATTTAAAAAAAATTAAATTAACGTTGACACCACAAAACAAATATATCCAGTATTATTATTAATTTTAGTTGATGTCAATTCAATCCAAACGAACAACAGGAATAGGATTCAGGAATTTGTCGCCAGAAATTTCTTTTTTCGGTTCTTCGTCAGAACTTTTTACGTCATGCATTTCTGTCACGTGATTTTTCAGCTGATTTTGACTCAAGTCTTTGGTCGCAAAACTCGCAACTCCATTTAAACGACGAAGTGTCACCGTGTTTCCTTTTCACGTGTCCAACTAAACCTGAACTCTGGGTAAATCGTTTATTGCAGAATTCGCATCCGTAAGGTTTCGATCCAGTGTGGGTTCGAATGTGTCTTGCTAAAGTTTCTGCTAGAGTAAATTCTTTTTTACATGTTTCGCATTTAAATGGTTTTAAACCAACGTGAATTTTAACATGGGAATTTAATCCAGAACTTGTAGTGAAGCGGGTATGACATATTTGACACTCGTACGACTTTAAACCAACGTGTCTCCGAGAGTGATCTGTCAACGCATTCGATTGTCTAAATTCTTTCCCACATATTTGGCATTTAAATGGCTTTAAACCAGTATGAATTCTTTCATGATTAATAAAGTTAATCTTCTTATTAAAACTCTTGTGACAAAATGAGCAGGAAAATGGCTTCTCACCACTGTGGATCAGACTGTGTCGTGTTAAATCTCCTGACATAGAAAATGACTTTCCACATTCCTCGCATTCAAATGGCTTTAAACCAGTATGAATTCTCTCATGTTCAATCAAATGAATCTTCTGATTAAAACTCTTGTGGCAAATTATGCATGAAAATGGCTTCTCACCATAGTGTGTCAGACTGTGTCGTGTTAAATGTCCTGACTGACTAAATGGCTTTCCACATTCCTCGCATTTAAATGGCTTTAAACCTGTGTGAATTATCATGTGTTGAGTTAATTCTTGACTCGTAAAAAAGCACTTATGACACGTTTCGCATTCGAATGGCCTCTCTCGTTCGATGTGGATTTTACGGTGTTTCTTTAAATCCCCCGATTCCCCAAATTCTTTCCCACATTCGTTGCATTTAAATCTCTTTATTCCTTTGTGAATGGTGTCCGTATGTTTCTTTAAGTTTGACTTTTGAACAAATCGTCTGTGGCAAAATTGGCATTCATGTTGCCTTTCACCTGTATGTGTAAGAATGTGTTGTTTTAAATTACCAGATTGTCCAAATTTCTTCCCACAAGTTAAACAAACGTGATGAAGTTTATTTTTGTGGATCTTTAGATGCGTCAGAAATGGTCCTTTACTGTCAAAGGATTTGAGACATTCGTTACACTTATAAACGGCATCATGAACCTTGATCAAATGCTGTTTCAACTGAGACTTTGATCCAAATTCCTTGAAACAAATTCCACACGAATTATTTCCTTTTTCCCTTAAACTGGCTGTTGGATTGGTTTCACCAGAAGATAAAGTTTCATCCTTTTCCTCCATATTTCTTGAACTAAAAAAGAAATGCTCAAATTTAATACGGCAAAATTTTTTTCTTCTGCGTTAGGCCTAACTCTTCGAATGCTTGGCTTCTCTGCATTTTATACAAGAAACGGCTTGGTACGAAAACCAATCATCATTACTGTCCTTACCTTAAATTGTATTACATTCAGCTCATAAATGCTAATACCGGTAATTCTTTCTAACTTAATAAAACCGATGTTTTGAACTTCTTCTTTTTACTGTAATAAGATGCAAGAAAAGATTTCTTCCACCACTTCCATCAGACTTCCATTTTGGAGAAACAGACTAACAGAGACAAAACTGGAAAAGTGTTTCTAGAAGAAACAAAAAGTCAAACACTCAACGCCGTAGGATAGTTTCAAGCGGAGGGGCGCAGCTAACACATTTTGTAACCAAGGCCGGTAGAGAAAATTTTCTCTACAGGCCTTGTTTGTAACAGGTCTGTGTAACTAGATCTGCCAACTTAAATACTCAATGGTCTAGGCCTTTTTTACGAGCCAATAAGCGGAATGTGCTTACTAAGCCAATATCCGTCAGCAATAGTCAAAATTTACTCATTATAATGTTGATTTTAAAATCGTTTAATGTTTTTTTTAAAGTATTTTTCGAATTTTATTTAAACTTGGACTGAATCAAAACTTGCTTTGTTTAAAAACAAAAACGACCTAAAGACTGAGTGATGAAACCAGAGTTTAATATATCCTTCTCTAGGTAAAACTATTCTGGTTTACAGGTTCGACTAAATGGCAGATATATATATATATATTTTAAACAAACAACAATGAGCAATAATTAATTAGAACATGAATTTTGGAAAGAGGTCAGTTATTCTTGACTGACTATTTCACATTTTCTTAAAATAAGTTAATGCTCGAAGTCGAAATATGATCCTATGAATTCCCATTTACGAGTATGTCCCCCTTCTATCTCCTCCTATGGTCCCACTCAAAAAAAGGTATGTTTGTCGGCGGAAGCAAATTGAAGCAAAATTTCGCTTCGAAAATATTGTTCAGTGTAAAGAGAAATTTTCACTGAAATATCGGTCGTAAATAAATAAATAAATATTAATAAAAACTTGACAAAATCATTTATTAAATAAAAGTTTGTAGATTTACAAACAATAAGGAATTTAAAAAAAAAGTCACATACAAGAAAATTTAACCTTTTCTTAGATTATGAATGTGTTTATAGATTTACTATCTCAGAAAAACTTATTATGAGAAATTAATTAACATATTTAATAAATTTGTCATTCAACCCTTTTGATGTTTTTTTTTTTTCACTTTAAATTTTAATCAGGGTTCGTTTGGAACTGTTTCATATTTCGGTTCTAGTTCGGGTTCCAAAATTTCTGAAACCTGTTACGGTTTTTTCAAAAAAAATATTATTTTAGGTTCCGGTTCCAATTTAAATGGAGTTTTTAAAAGTGACGTAGTATTTATTTTATTTTATTTATTTTCCCAAAATCCTAGACTTAGTCCTACGTAAATTTCGATTCCGGTTCCAATTATTATTTTCGAGATTTCGGTACCGGTTCCAGATCTTTAAAAAAAAAGTTATTTCCAGTTCTGGGTTCCTGTTACGAACCCTGATCATCGCATTTCGTCACAGAACTTATAATTAATAAACCATACGCTCCCAAATATTAAAGTAACAAAAATCTTCGAAACCCCCTTTCCAGAAAGAAAATTAAAAATAATTGGAAGAGGGGATGTTACTGTTTTATATCAGGGGGTGGAAAAAATTCAGGTTAAAAATGTAAAAAAAAAACATCAAAAGGGTTGAATGACAAAATATAAATTAATGGCATTAAAGAAATAAAGAACATTTCCACTTACGATTACAAGATTATGTTTTAAGTTTTAACACATATTCAATAAACAAAATCAGCAAATTAACAGTTTTATTAATTTAAAAAAAGGGAAAATTAATTAATTAACTAAAAATTTTCTTTTTCTCCCTTCGTAACTTCTAAATTACAATTTTAATAGCCTTCGGTATCTTAATATTTTTGAAGGTTTAAATTTTAATGTTCACTGTAAAAAAAACTGTCATAAAACCAAAATACCAATGCACCATAGATTATGATTTAAATTATATCTTTTAATTATAATTTCACCATTGTAAAATTAATTTAAATTGTAAATCAAACAGTTAAAACACAAAAACAATTTATAAAATTAGAGAAATAATTGGAGATATCTATCCATTTCAAACTTAAAAATAATACGGACATTCATGGATTAATTTAACAATAAATGTTCCATTATCTTTCACCTTTTTTATGTTGTTCAATTTGATTTTTACTGATTTATTCAATAACAATCAGTTAGAAATTTAAGGAAACCTCTTTTATTAATAAAACACGTCAAGGGAATTAAGAACAAAATACTTAATGCAGATCTTCTTCATTACAAAATGTCTAAACTATCGTTTATCTTAAAACTAAGAAATTATTATATAAGAATGAAAAAATAACAAGAAAATTTTCTTCGGCTACGACTTACAATTTGGAAAGTAATTTAAGAATTAATTTACACCGTATTTTAAGAAAATGGTTTATTTAGCCGTGATTGCTATTTTTGAGCACACATTATCACTGACTCGTGATTATAGGCGATGAAGACACATACGGTACTAACTTTCTAACTAATCCAACTTAACTTAACTTGCAGGTCACACACTGTGGTTTTTAGCACTCACACAGTCAATATTAAAGGCAACACTAACTAATTTTTTCATGCAAAATTACCTTTATGCAAAGGTATCAAAAAATTAAAGTCATTTCTGTTTAACTTTCACTTGTTCATAAAAAAATTTCACCATTTTAAAATGAAAAAAAAAAAAAAAATTAAGTTATTAGTGAATAAAATTAACATTGAAACCACATAGAAATCCAATAATGAATTCGAGCATTAATTCAAGATATCAATACGATCCAAAATAACAACTGGATTCAGGAATTTGTCGCCAATCAATTCTTTTTTCGGTTCTTCGTCAGAACATTTTACGTCATGCATTTCTGTCACGTGATTTTTCAGCTGATTTTGACTCTCAAAATAATCTTTGGTCGCAAAACTCGCAGCCATTTTTAACCGACAGTGTCATCGTGTTTCCTTTTCAAGTGACTAATTAAACCTGAACTCTGCGTAAATCGTTCATTACAGAATTCGCATTCGTAAGGTTTCGAACCAGTGTGTCTTCGAATGTGAGTTGCTAAAGTTTCTGCTTGAGAAAAACCTTTTCCACATGTTTCGCATATAAATGGCTTTAAACCAGTGTGAATTTTGAAATGGCGTTTTAACTCCGAACTTGCAGTAAAGCTTTTATGACATATTTGACACTCGAATGGTTTTAAACCAACGTGTCTCCGAGAGTGATCTGTCAACGCACTCGAATGAATAAATTGTTTCCCACAATCTCGGCATTTAAATGGCTTCGATCCTGTGTGAATTCTCTCGTGTTTAATCAAATTCATCTTCTGATTAAAACGTTTATTGCAAAATTTGCACGAAAATGGTTTCTCACCATTGTGTGTCAAATGATGACTCGTTAAAGTTGATGACCGGCTAAATGACTTTCCACATTCCACGCATTCATATGGTTTTGAACCTGTGTGAATTCTCATGTGTTGAGTTAATTCTTGAACCGTAAAAAAGCTCTTATGACACGTTTCGCATTCGAATGGCCTCTCGCGTTCACTGTGGATTTTACGGTGTCTCTTTAAATGCCCTGAATATCCAAATTCTTTCCCACATTCGTTGCATTTAAATCTCTTTATTCCTTTGTGAATGGTGTCCGTAAGTGTCCTTAAATCCGACTTCATATTGAAACGTTTGTGGCAAAATTGGCATTCATGTGGCCTCTCACCTGTATGCATTAGAATGTGTTGTTTTAAATTACCAGATTGTCCAAATTTTTTCCCACAAGTCTGACAAACGTAATTTGGTTTATTGTGAATCTTTAGATGCTTCACAAATGGTCTTTTACTGTCAAATGTTTCGTCGCATTCGTTACACTGGTAGATGTCATGGTGCACCTTGACTTGGTGTTTTTTCATTTGTGAATTTGATCGAAATTCCTTGAAGCAAATCGAACATGAATTTGTTGATTCGTTCGAAATGATGACTGTTGGATTGGCAGCAGATGAATTTAAATCACTCTCCTCCATTCTTTGAAATTATTGTAAATTTTAACCTATAAGAAAAGCAAAAATAACTTATTATAAAATAAAATATAAACTTTCAACACTGGCCAGTCCACATCAATTATTAAATATACTAATACGCATATGACATGATCCAGGTCTTCGTAATGGTAGACTCCTAGATTAGGTACCTCTATGAGAGGGGGGGAAAAATTTCCCTCTTTTTTCATCGGTTATGTATGTCTTGCTCTTTTAAGAAAATGATGTTTTGACAAATACTGCATTTTCTTTTTGAATGTTTATCTGGAATCACTTCGAAAATTTCAAACAGTTTAATAGCATCTTGCTGATTGGATATCCTTTGATTTAAATTAAAGAAAGTCAAATTAGATGTGAAATTTACACTTTGGTCTTGTTTGGATAACGCCATATTTTAACAAAGAATAATGCATGAGTGGCAAGCCATACATAATCGATGAAAAAAGAGGGGAAAATTTTTTGTTTCCTCTCATAGAGGTACCTAATCTAGGAGTCTACCCTTCGTAATTCATTCATATCTGTGAGGAGCTCAAGTTAAAACAGTTTTATATTCCATCAGTGGGGTTATATTGGACTTTTGTAGTTTAAAGTCCAAAGGTGCCTTACTGTCCAATGTAACCCCACTCGAGGATTTAAAAAATATTGCTCCCATAAGCTCCTCACATTCAGGATCTAGATGCTGACCTTGGGCAAATCTTTATTCTAGGCACACTACAGCCTAGGCGCGACTTCCAAGCCCCACCAATGCGTCCCGAGTGCCCGTGGACTAGTGTGCCCAGAACCAAGTATACCCAGGGGTAGGCGCATTTCAGCATCTTCAAGATTTTATAAGATAAATATAGCCTATGGTATCTAGACTAGCCAATATACGCAAGACTATACGGTACGGCACAATAATTAATCATGAGCTGAACCATCAAAGAAGTGTGCACTCCATTTCAGTGGCTCCCTCTCGCGATAGAGAGCAAGAAACTCAGCTCTGTTGCCTTCCGTTAAAGGTAAAACAACACGATATTAATTACAGAACATCTGCCAGATATTTTCGGCACCTAAAAAGGGCTTCTATCACCCCTAATTAGTAGCAGCTAAGACCAGTGCATTGAATTTCCCCCCTAAAGGGGAAAATCAATGGACCAGTGAAATTGAGAAAATAATAGGCCTAACGTCGAATTTCAATCTCATTCGATCCATTCAAGAATTTACATTTAATTTATTGTCCTTACCTTAATTATAATGCTTTCTTTACAAAGACGACGGTTGTTTTGCATTTTGAGCTTTGGAACAAAAAAAAAAGCCAGAGTAATAAAAACATAAAATTGGAAAGATGTTTGACGGAGCACGGAGGAAAAGATTCGAAACGCCGTAGAAATTGTCCGCAGTGAGGCGCTACAAACATTTGTTTAGAGCAAGGCCATTTTCTCTACCGGCCTTGGTTTAGAGATACAGGGCCTCAGACTAGTTTTGTTTAGTGCTTCTCGGAGCGGAGATCGAGTGGCACTTTGTTACGAAATCAAACCAGGAAAAATGGTGTTAACGAGTAATTTAACTTAATAATTCCTTTGGACAGAATTGAAATTATTCTTCGCTAAATCTCCGACTCGTGCAAAAAAAAAAACAATTTGATGGATTTTTTTTATTCTACTCAAGTGAGAGATTGCGGGGGGGAAGGGGGGGGGGGGCAGGAGGCCAAAAGTGTTTTATCTAGGCTGTATGAAAATACTGAATTTAATGCCCCCCTGCACTGCTCTTGTCGGATTTTGTCGAATAAGTTAATAGGCCTTGGGCCCTGCAGTAATTAATATTTTTATACAAGATTCTAATATAACAACTTTTTAACATCTTTTATTCTTTATTTTTTTTTTTTAATTAATACAATTACGAATTTTGCGTCAGTTTTACAAATTTTATTTTAATTTTATACAATGTTAATTAAAGCATAAAATACAGGTTTCGTACATTGAAAAATACTACTGTGTGTAGTAAACAGTACGGACGTACCATAACTTTTTATGATAATAATTTCTGTCTACAATCACAAATACAGGAACTAAAACAATAATGTGAAATTTGTCACTAATTCTGACAAAGTTTCTTAAATTAATTTTTTTTTTATTGAGAAAAACGAAAATGGTTTCATTCCTTTTTTTTTTCAAAGACTATGACGTAGGACTAACAAGGATAAAGGTCATTGGATATTGGATAATAACTTATAGCACAATTAATTTTGAAACACTGTAATGGCCATTTATAAAAAATACTACTTTTTTTTGGCATACCTGACTCCGGAGATAACGAAATTTAGGTATCCGAATTATATAATTTTAACAACCTACGTTCCTCGGTATTTAGAAAATGCTGTATAAGCTTTAATAATTCTTACTTAGGGGCTTGAACTTAAAAACATATTGTTTGTTATCAAATTGACCGTAGAAATCAAGATCTGATAATTATTAATTAAAACCGTATCAACTCCACAATGCGTAATAAAAAAAAAAACAAGGCCTCACAGCAGTGTGGCAAATTTCGCAATGCATAATAAAAAAATCAATGACAATTAACAATTTTTTGTTTATGCATCCTCTGGGCGCAAACTAGACCAGAATGAAATAATTATTTATTTTCGAATTCATCTTTTTATTTTCACAGATGGTTCCAAAAATAATGCACCGATTATTTCCATCGGGCTAAAACCATTTCTTAATTTATTCAGGGAAATAAAATTGAGAAATTAATAATTATTATTTCCCACGAGGTCCAGAAACGCAAAAAAAGTTAAAAAAAAAACTAATAAAGTGGTAATAAATTAATTACCATATTAATAATCTGTCCAAATATCTTAGGACATAAAACTCCTTATTTTAAACTAACAATAAGCTATAATTAAAGACACATTAAATATGAAAAGGTACAAAACATCAGCTTAAAATATTAGATATTCTTATGTAACTTAAAATCGAATTGAGATATCGGTACATTTTTTATAAATTTCTCCCCAACCCTTTCCCTCGTCAAGCATCAAAAGGGCAAGGTCTT
>JAQGBM010001071.1:0-11458 GCA_034698405.1 Symphylella vulgaris | reverse complement strand
CCATCCCTGAGAATTTCCCCTCGTTTCAACCTCCAAAGTAGCTGGATTACAGGAGCGCGCCACAGCTCCCAGTTAATGCCTTACTCCTTGCACGATGCAATGTGGCACTTTCTACATTGAGTGTGGGATCCTGTCCAGTACCGGTACTTCATATTTCAGTTTCTGGCTCAATAAATTTAAAGAAGTCATCAAATTTTTTACTGTTACTGAACCCTGTAAAATGGTGCATCTTTGTATCATTGCCTATGTATTTTTAAACACAAAATGATCTAGTTGCTAACTTGCTAGCAGTTCTTCAGTAATAGCCTTTTGTTTCCAATTTTCTTCTAAAGCCATTCCAATTTCAGTCTTAACTCCTTTTCTACTTCATTATCAGTATGATATGTGTGGTCTGCCCCACTTGCGGCGGGTGTTCAGCCTCTGAGTCTTCCAGGTTAATATCTTCTTCAATTGCTGCATCAGTTTCTGTGGTCCTTTTCTTTGGTGAATTCCTGCTGGGCTTACTGACATTTGCATGAGAAAATATTAAGGGTACAATATTTGGCTTTAGTACCATTCTGGTAAAAATGTCAGATGACTGTTCTTATCCAAGTACTGTTATCCAGACGCTTTACAGCAATATCACGAATGGTTGCATCAGCCCTAAGCTCTACTGCTGGTTTTAAGGCTTCGCGAGTATTTGTCCCTTTCATGTACTCGTACTTGGAATTTTTTCATGCAAAAGATGCAAGTCTTCTCATAAACTCGGTACTGCACAGCAACATTTGGTTCTTGTCTCATCGAGTGCCTTGCTTCTGAAGCGGTTTCTTCCGTGTAAGTTTGTTCCTCTTCTGTTGCAGATGTAGTTGCTGTTGTGTTTGTAAATTTTGCCAGTGATTTTGAGTGGGTGAATTGTGACCTGCATTCGTTGTGATAAAATACATTCTGCGTTACAGTCGCGCTAGTTTGAGGTAGTGTTAAAATAGGGTTAAACTGTCTCACTGCTGACGCCTCACAAAGTATTTCCCAGGAACGGTTGTCTCGAGGGCAACTTTTTTCGTTAAAGCGACATTCGCCAGGTCGATAAAAGTCCAACGTTTATATACTTCTCCCCCCCCCCCCCCTCCGCGAGCAGAATGAGTATCATCGCATGAGCAATGAGTACATCGCATCTTCAAGAGAAAAATATAAACACGGACTGAAAGACTCGATAAATAAAACGCATCGTCGTCGTCGTCAAGTTTTCCTCCACCATCCTCCTCTTCATTTTTCGTACACTTCAGACTATTTTCTCAGAAAATTCTAACAAACCTGTAATGAAACCCTAGTATTATTCTTACTGAAACATGCAACACGACATTGAACCTTTTAATTCTATTTACCATCTCTGTCTTAAATTACCTTAAAGCGATAAAAAAAAATTGCAATTAATATGCAAAATTTCATTGTGAAAAACCACTGAGAAGCATTTTTCGTCTGGGACCAACGGTTTCTGAGATATAAGTTAGGATTACAGGTATAATATATATTAAGGGTAGGAATTTTCAAAATGGCGGCCAAAATACGGATTTTGCTGGGAATCTGAAATGTCCAGAAGGTTATTCCTTTCGACTCACATATAGGACAAGCTTAAAACCTAAGTGCCGTTTAGTCCCACCTAATGGTAGTCAACTAGGTTTCTTTTAGATAGGGCTCATATACTAAAATGTAACTAAACTACTGTGTATTTTTTTGTTAATATATTATAGGCAATAATAAACTGAGGGAATTATATTTTCATTTGTATCATTTACAACAAATAAATAAATTTATTAAGTATAATAATAATAATAAAGCTAAAATAAACATGTTTAAATTTCCCGGGTAAGTTTTCTCTCCATGCAGCGTCGTTACGACGGAGAGAAGTTTCTAATTGGCTGCTGCGTGATGAGCGGTAACTTGTTTTAAATTGATTGGCTGTGAAGTGATTACAATTTTATATTATATGATTACAATTTTATATAAGGTGTATTTAGTTTTTTGCAAGTCTAGTCTAGTTTAGTTTTTTGTTAGTCTAGTTTAGTTAGGTACGTAGCCTGGGATCTATCATTCCGTCGTTGAATAGTGTTACGTTGTTGTTTCGTAAACAAAATGAAATAAAGTCGCGGAGTTCTTGTTGTGAGACAACATTTTGGTAGCTGTTCGGATGAATTTGCGGAATATTCGACATATTTAACCACATCGGTCGTTTTTATACCGGAAAAAAGAAAACTTGTAAAAAGGAGTGTCAAGTTTTCATCTGATGTCATAAACCCTATGACAAAGGCCTTCTCCCTTACTGCCTCCCACGAAATATCCTGAAGCCCTGGTGCTCTAACAATAAGAACTGGAACGACTATCTCCTCCAAAAAGTATGTTCTGGCGCAATTAACTTATGTGCCAGATAAATATCTTCGTTTTCGTTTAGCACTTTCTCCAATGCTTCTACTTCCGCGTCCAACCATAGACCTAGATGGGGCATTCTATTAATACGAGGGGGAGGATATTTTAAAAGGTAATATTATTAGAATATTTGCCACATTGTTTGTTTGTTTACAAGCAAATAACCTCTTCTTAGCCCAAAACATGAGCCCCCTCAGGGGCCGCTTTAGGTGGTACGGGGCGCAATTTTTTTTCTACATCGTCATCCGCGATCTTCATCGCGGATGAGCATGTAGAAAAAAAATTGCGTACGGGACGGGGCGACCCGGGTTCCCGAGCCATAAATTGTTGTTTGCCATGTGTCTTATTGACTTGTTTTTCATGTTGGTGGCCCGTTTTCTAATGTACTCGTGATAACTCCGATTTTTAACAAACTTAAGGCGAAACAGTCTCTTGAATTCTGACCAACTAATCGGGACGTACATGTATTCACACCAGTCACTTGCCTCTTCTTTTAGGATATGTGGTGAAACCACATATGCCAGCTTGCTTTTGCTTCAGTTTCTTTAAAAACTCATGTCGACTCTCCCCATTATTTCCTGAAAATGTCGGCAATTCTCCCTCCGAAAATGGAATGCTACACATGAATTTTAAAAAATCGATGCAACTCGGTTCATTCATTTCAGTCGGAATGACCACAAGATCCTTTTTAGAAAAATTCCTTAAACAATTAAGTGCAAATTTTACACTTATTTCTCTTATGGAGCCAGTGTAATCACAGGCGCCTGTAAGAATAATAGTTACAACAACTGATTCCACTGGATAGCTCAATGCAGAAAGTGTTTCATCATTTATTATAGCATTGCATAGCTTTGAAATTGACAATTGCTGGGTTTTGCCAAATGCCCATGATGTTTTCAAAAATTCTATGTGTATATTTAATTCTGGCTCGGTTGGCATAAACTTGCTACAGAACAGCAATCCTATATTTATTAAATCAGAATCGGACGTAAGAATAGTAAAATTAACACATTTTTGGTTTAGAAACTGGCTAACATAATAATAAATTGTTTCATCAGCTTCACCATGTGTATTTTCGTTTTCGTGAAATTGTTTAAGTTCTGAGCCAGAGGTTGGGTTAAAATCAAATATTACCGGTGTGTGTACAAATGCTTTATCAGGCTGATGACCGTCTATAATTACACTGTTAGGAGAAAGACTCTTAGGCATCAATTTTCTGTGATTATCCTTAATGTGATTACACAGTAAATAAACAAACAAATATTTTACTTCTCGACTTTTTTGTAATAGCAGTAAATCCAGTTTTTAAATATTTTTCGTACTATAACATCTTCAAAATTTGAGGCCTGAAAGTACGTGTTATTTTGCAATCTCTTGCTTTGTGTCACTCGTTTGGCAGGCGATGCAAAATTTGGCTTGTCAAAGATTAAAGCAACTGCTTTTGCGTTATCAATTATGACGAAAGGTGTTACATACTTATTAATGAAATGAGTGGCATATTCAGATATTGTGTTTATGTGAAGTGGAGGAGCTCGAAACAACAACTGTAACCCATCAAGAAGAGCAACACAATCTTGCAATCTATTTTCTGATCGGCAGGGCCATATTAATTCATACTCTTTTCTGCTTAGAGATTTACACAGAGTGTAAGAATTAATTCCGTCGTTTGTGAGGGCTTTTGGAATAATGTTTTCATACGTAAGACTACCAGTTAATGATAAAATGACCTTCTTGGCTGAAGATGACTGTACAAAATTATTTTTCATTTTGTTATTGAAATTGTTCTTCTTAGTTTTACTAAATTTTAATGTTATTGCTTTCCACTTATTTCTCTTTTTAAGTGAACTTTGAACCTCATTAAGAGGCCCACATTTATTGAGCTCACAAACCTCTTTCGCCATAAGATTGGCCCTTTCGTTTCCTCTCAATTTTGAAGTAAGAAATCCTTCATCCATTACAATTCCATCGTTATACCAAGTTACAAATAATTCATTGATTGGATTTCCATTCTTTAAATTTAAAACACCCCCTTGCCTAATAGATTTTCTGAAAAACTGTATGTTTTTCCAGCATGGGGCATGCTTTTGGTGGGTTGTTGTCGGGTTAATTCCTAAACAATTATTCCAAGTCTTAAAAGTTTGCTTCAGTATAGGCATGCGGGAATGCGCACGTAACCAACATTCACCTTTTGAATCTGGTTTTCTTGAGAAACTCTTTAAATCTCTGTGGGACATTTCTAATTCATATCCCACAGAGACCGCATTTAGATCTTTCCCCAAGCGGTTACAAAACGCAATGCCGTTATCCAATTGTTTTTTTATATAAGAAGAGGCACAGGAAATATCCCACAGTTGTTCTAGTACTGCTGTAGAATAAAATGCCGTTTCCAAGAAAAAAAACCCAAGAAACCACTTTCCGATTTAAGCGTCGACAGATAGAGGGACCAGTTAGCCATTCTTTGCGCGTCCCAAGCCCTCAAACTACACAGGACTGATTCAAAAAATAAGTTTCCCCATAAGGAAAACCCAGGGTTTCCCGCTGACACACTGGATTTCCAGTCTAAAAATTGTTCATGCAATAGCTCTAATTCATCATCATCATGATCGGCGAACGAAGAATGAGTCGCTTTCCATTTCTCAATTAATTCCAAATAAATTGCGTAAAAGAATTCTTCGATAATGTAATTTGACCTGTGCACATTATAACATTCCCGAAGACCCTTGTACGCCTGTTCGTCTAAGTAATCTAGGTCAGCAGCAGTCTGTTGCAGTCCCCCATTTCTAAACTGATAAAAAATTGTTTTGTCCATGGTCCATGATGTATGGAATGGATCAAGAATTAAGAAAAAAAAAACTTGTCCAATTCCGGATTTTGAGCTTTAATTTTTTGTACAAGAGCATACAATTTTTGATCTACTGTGAGAAAACAAAAATTCCTCTCAGAATTTTTATAGACTGATAATAGATTGTTTAATATTCTTTCCATTGTCAATTTATGACATTCAATTTTTTTGTAATTTTAAGTATTTTGGCCTTTTATGGACCAAAAAAACTTAACATTTATTTTTTATCCTTTTTGGGTCCAAAATACTTAAATACTTTTGGGGGTGGGTCCCTAAGTGTCCATGTCATAAATTATCCAATTTCGGCTTTTTGAGAGTGGTCCATAAGTTGCTCATGACATCCAGGAAGGGGGTGGGTTGGTCCTTTTTTCCTAAATTAAAAAAAAATTGCACAATTTATAACATAGAGTATGGATAATTTAAATTATTACAGTCCCCCCGCCCCCTGGTCTCTCATCATGTGAATTTTTAACACTGGCATATTTTGTCTGATAATTTCAATTAGAGCATGTATATTTCTGATGACTTGCACAATCAATTTTTGGGGGAGCTACTGGGGGGGGGGGAGTAGGTTAAGCTGATGTAGTCTTCTTTGTCTCCAGAATGTTCCTTGTATACAGAGTATTTTAGAGTTCTAGACTGTTTGATTGTTACTTTACATATTTGTCTGCAGTTTTCTCTTTGCTATCGTCGCAGAAAGTAATAAATATTTCGACTACATCTTTCATTGAAAAATATACTTATGCTTAAGTACGAGTATATTAAAATATACTTATATTTAAGTAAGAATAAGCAATATTAAGTTAGTGTAGCCAGCCAGCTTTACTATATGCAGTTAGGCATATAGTAAAGTGTAAGCTGAAAAAATTTTTCGCCACCGCACCGGCGGGGAAAACTGCCCCGCACACTTGTTCCATATTTGACCGTTGCCACTCCCCTCCCCCGCCCCCTCCAAACCGGAAATTTGGACACGCACCTGAGCTTGCTGGGCACCACCACTTTTTTTCAAAACTCTACGCCTCTGGTTATTATTATTTTAAAAACATAATGCTACTTACCTACATTAAATATTTATCCTATAGATCACATTAAACAAGATAATAACTATTTATAAAGTTATTACTCTACGCCTCTGGTTATTATTATTTTAAAAACATAATGCTACTTACCTACATTAAATATTTATTAAACAAGATAATAACTATTTATAAAGTTAAGAAACAATCAAAATAACTTCACTGATTCAAAATTCAAGTAAGTTGCTAAAATATTCGTACTTCCTGGTGCTTCCATAGAGACAATGCAAACTTCTTGGCTTTTAACTCTGTAATCAGCTGATATTTTTAAAACATCCACGATCCAACATAATCATTTAAATAATACTTACGGAACAAGTTTAATTTATGTGCTCACTGAATTATTTACTGGAGTTCGTACGTGATTAGGCTATATCGACCAATTTTCGACGTCGATTCGCTATGCCTTATGCTGCTTGGGCAGAAATGCATTACTGAGAGCAAGCACAAAGTAAATTTGTTTCCAAAACAAATTAATGAGCCAGTTAATACTAAAAAAAATGTAAACTCTCTTGAGTATACCAACTTGTACAAGTACAAATAATCATCAACATATTAATATGCTCTAACGAGTAAGTGGGCCTCTCACTTTGGTATACCGCATAGCATTCAGCCTACGCTTATACCTCTCATTTTACCCACTTTGAATTATACCTGGTAACCTGACTAATAACTTTGTTTGCAGTTGCTCGCTTGTTTCATCATCTCCTACTCAAATATTAAGCCAATTCTTTGCAGACCCTTTCAGATTCCTCTTGATCAGTGTAACTTTTTGCCTGTCGTCTAGATCCTCCAATAAATCTTGCTTAATGTACATTGGTATTCCTTCTTTTTCGTCTCTGTTCCCATCGCAGACATTTTTACTAATTCTGACTGTAAAAAGACGTTTTTATACAAGCTCTTGTGATTTTTTTTATTTTCTTAATGTCACATACCGTACATGGATTTTTTTTTTTTGTCCAGGAGTCATAAAAATTCTGCTCCCTTCAAATAAGGGAACCTAGAAAAAGAAAAGAAATCATTGTACACTTTACAATGTACAACAGTCAGTTGCTATGTAAAAAGCTATAATACCGGTACAACAAACGAAGTAGTTTACCTCCAGTGGAGGTCTAACTCTAGGTTATACTTTATTGCTGAACGTTTTCTTCATTTATGTACACGTTACACTTAATTGATCTTCAAAAATGTTTTATGAAACTTTGCCACCCCTTCGGGTTCCCAGTAAAAGCAGTGAGTTACCTCGTGTAGTGGTGTCTGGCCAGGATTTTGCCTTTAAAGTAGTTATTGAAAGCTATATTGGTTGGTCACACGTGTTGAAATCTATTATCAGTAATTATCACTCCCTCATTGCCATGCATCTCTAAAATCTTTTGCTGCACAGCACTCATAATACTCAGCAATAATTATGATTCGCTTTCCAGTCAGTCATACCTAATTTCCACAAAATTTAGAAAGACTGGTATAGTAGTCTTCTAAATTTTATCATCAGAATTCTTGTCCATGCCCAAAATATATTCAAGCTTACCGGCGCCATTTGACTAGAGTGGCACCATTTGACTAGAATATGGCCATTTCTGTTGAATTTGGTAAACAGTAGCTCTTTGGTTTTAGAAGTTAGGTCCCCAATGACAATGGCAGGTAGACCATTGTCAAGGGTGGAGGAGTGGATATTTGGATTTAAAACCTCTTTGGTGGGGGATACGTAGCAAGTTGTGAAGTAGAGCTCTGTGTAATTGGGGATTTGTAGTTTTAGCCGTATGCTGTTTTCACTGAGGCTGGAGAGCACGTCGTAGTTGATGCCTTGTTTAAGTAGGATAGCGACACCATTGCTGCGGCCTCTATGATAATCTGAAATGATGCAGTTGCAGCCTGGGATGTGTGTGTGTGTGTAGAGGGGGAAGGGCGGGGGGGGGGGTTGGTAGCCTGTTTCATTCAGGCCGCAGACATCGAAGCCATACCTGCCTATTACTTCCATGATGAGGGGTAGTTTATGGAGGAATCTGCCTTGGATGTTCCAGTTTAATAGTTCAATACCCATCAGACCTCGAGTTGTGGTTGGAAGCATTGCCTCATCTGATGCCTTTCAGCCAATGTCTTGGATATGTTTCTGAAATTCCTTTACTACATTCGCCAAGTCCTTGAAATACCTGTGCTTGCTTTCGAATCGCACGCACCACAGTTGTCGTAGTAGACCAACGCATTGCATTAGTCTATGGTAATGCAGCAAATAGTGTAGCTTTGGGATAAAGTTGTCTGGAAAGAGTTCCGAAAATAATGAAAGGAAACTTCCAATTTCATATTCCAAACTTGGGATCCAGTCTTTATTCACAACTGGTGCCAGGGCAATGTCATAAATATCCCTCAGAGATATTATAGTACTAACTGCCATGCTTCGTTACCTTTTTGCATATATTTTCCAATAATTAGTGGCAAAAGGTAAAAAAGGCACACTTTTTGGGAAGCACAAACTAAATTGGTACAAAAAATTATGAAACATAAACATTTTAAAAGAAATATATAGCCTAGTTAGGATGTAAACACCTACTTATAACTTAAAATTATGTAGCCTAATGGTGGTTTCATCTGCAGTTCTTGAGTTCCCCAGCTGCATTAATTGTCGAGCAGAATACTTTAAATAAGTCTTTATTGCCACAGACCAAATCAGCTGTGACCTAATTATGAAAAGACAGAATTATAAGATGCAATTACAGTTATGGTTCTAGACTACTGTAAAATCAGAGCATGGTAAAATGTCAATTAATAACTCACCTTCGGGAGATTTTTTAATGGTTTTTTTTTTAAACTGATCTCATCCATTTTGGTACTTGGGAGAGATAACATACTTTGCTAAGTCTCTCAAATAGGGTTCAAAAATATTCCTGGGGAACAACATTCCTCCCTTGTCCTTAACTTTAAATGAAGAGGAAGATCCTCTTTCTCTTCCTCGTGTCTTAAAATATATTCCTGCATGAATGATTGCATTCTTGCAGTTCGAATTCTGCTGGGTGTATTGACTGGTGATTTCATTAATCTTTTACTAAATTTGTTTATTCTCTCTAAGCCTCCACCACCGAATCTGATCATTCCGTCATACCACTGATCGTTAACAGAATCTCTCGTTATTTTGGGAGTCAGTATGTCCAGAGTTGTAGATGCAGGACTGGAGGTAGGAGTAGTTAAAGGGCTGGAACTGGAAGTAGACTTGTAGTGTACCAGAAGGCCGATATATATATATATTGGCAAGGGAGTTTCGTATCTTTTAAGCATTTGAGTATTAAAATATATAACTGAGCAGTAGATAGCGTTATTGTTCGTTTTCGAAATCTACTTCGTGCGAAGGGCCATGCAAGATTAGACCTATAAGGTACTTTAGGGAACTAGCTACTGAATCTTTTTGGCAATCACCGTGGAATTCTTGCTTCATAAAGTTTAAGCTGATACTGGCCATGTCCCGACGAATAACCCTTGCTTTGGAAAGTATTCGATAATCCTCCGAGGAATCTTTCACCACTAACGAAGAATGAACTAAATCCTTCATGGCTGTGTAGAGTGTAGAACAGACAAGGACCACCTCGTTTCTAAATCCTTGCGCCTCTTTTAATACAATTTTAATAACTAATAATAATTTTTTTTTTTTTTTAGGGATTATGAGCTTATTTTTAATTCTATTTACGAAAATTACGAAAATTATTATATGGTATTGTTCAATGTTCAGGCGGGGATTTGATCACAATTCGGCAGCATCATTTTTTCACGTTTTGTTGACAATTTCCAACGCAAATCTCGAGGTTGCAAATTTTCTGGAAGAATGAATATTCGGACTGTTCAGCTGATGATCTTAGGCCAATGATGTTGCTTAGAATGAGGCATAAAAGTACTACCACAAAGATGAGGCAAACAACTCCCACAATAACCCACTTGCTTGGCCACTGTTGAACTTGTGGAGGTTGATAATACACCGGAGGTGCTGCAGGTGCAGCAGCTGGAGGGGCTTGATTTGGTTGGACAGCTGACTTAGAATGTTGAGGGTCATCAGTGCCCAAACGACGATTTTTTTGATCGCATGCCCCAGCTGTATACGTCGTTGTCTCAAATAACTCGTTCATCTTCGACGAAACTTTTCCCCATGGAATTCTGATACAGCTGCGAGCAAACTCAGCAACTACGTCACGGAATGTTTCAACCCGATCACGTAATACCCAATTCCCGTCAGGAAGTGATGAGGCCATTTAGGAATAACGTCTAATTTCTTGTTAATTTTGCATAATCCTACGGGTAAACGTTGTGGGTGTCTGGAACTTGCTAGGCTTTTTCTTTATTAATAACTTATACAATTTTGGCTGCATAGCAATGCACTGGGAAGGCTTGATTTTAGTTATCCTCTCATTAATTTGAGCCAATTGAGCAGGGGTTCCTACAATGGTATCCCAATGGCATCCCAACACAATCTAGAAATAAACCGAACAACTGGCATGTGACTCCTAAAAGAGTGGCATGCATATAATCTGTAGGGCAGCCCTGCACAATGTCAAATTTTGGTAAAAGGGCAAGAATTGATGGCCCTCTACGAAGTAAGATATAGTTTATCCATGCTCTAATGCCCCACACTTTTGCTCCTTCGTCAAAGGCACTTTCGCTATCGGAGATGAATTCGTCATGGGTTCGGCAGGGATATGGTTCATCATCTCTCTTCATTGGATACTTTACCACACCATCAATTATCTCCTATTAGTACTATATGCACCTTCCTAATATTCCGAAATAAGCAGACTTGCAGGCATAGTTAACTTTAGGTTAAACTTTTAATGTACGGTCAGTAACGTAACAACAACATGATACATGAACAACAGACATTACATCATACACATGCAGCTCTCAGCAGAGAGGAGAGCGAGTCCACTGTATTGATATAGAGGGGTGACATATTATACAATCATAATTCCAACAGAAGTTTTCCGCCGTGAGTCGCCACAGGACTTTGGCTATCTTTGTAGAGTGAAGCATCGCCCAGGAGTGCATTGCGCCAGAGGGTTACCTAGAATGCGGCGTGAACTAACCACTCACGGTCTAGGATCCAACCCTGCTTTGTATCTCGGACTTCAGCCGACCTCTCTGACAGTTGATGATATGCCTCTAG
>JAQGBM010001070.1:0-11462 GCA_034698405.1 Symphylella vulgaris | reverse complement strand
AATTTGTTCTAAGCATACTGTTTTGAGAATAAATGGAGACCAATTGGAGACTTCGTTTGAAAATTCGGTTGCTTGCTCCAATTGGTCTCCAAGGTCTCCTACACCTGCTAAAGTGTGTCAGAATAGCAGGTGTTTGAGCGCTGGGAGAATTAAAAGAGACCAACTGTCGGAGACATAGAAAAGAACTCTGTGAGACCAAATTTAGACCCTTAATGTTTGACTTGGGATTGTACAATTTTCTAGGTTGTTGGTCTTGAAGAGATCAATACGAATAATAATTCTAAGCAGATTTTAAGTAAAATATTATTTTTCCAATAGGCCCTAATTATAGTCATACTTAACTAAGTTCCGTTTTAGTCAAAAGTTATTTATACCGGTATTTCAGAAGCCGTAGAATATTTTTAGTCTTGGGAATATTCTAAATGCCATCAATTTCCTGTGAGTATTTGATTTTGTTATATTTCTTATTCCCGTTTTAGGAAAATTGCTTGTTGTGGTTTTTTTACCCGAAAAGTTATGGCCAGATAAGGGAGCCGTGGAAGATCGATTTTCAACAGGTCATTCGATCGCTCAGACAACAGGATGTACTATTAGAATTCGCAGTATTTGCTATTTCTTTTTTTCTTTTTTTTCTTTTCTTTTTTTTTTTTCAGAAAAAAAACCCTTATAATGAGGGTGGCTTGGGAGGTCATTATTACGTGGGAATAAAAGCTGCTGATAGGCAAGAAGTAAAGGAATATTTGTCAAAACGGACAGGAGATATAAGGGTACGTAACTTGGAGGCTGGTTAAATGGTCAAAAAGAGAATGTAGGCCTATAATCTGTGAAAAAATGCCATCGCCTTTTTTTTTATAAATTTTTTTTGTAAATTTTTTACTTCAAAATTTATTTTTTGGTTCATTTCATTTATATTTTTATTTTTGTGTGGGGCAGTGAGGGTCCTTTGGACATACAGGAAAGAGTATAAATTAATAGCTGCCATAGCTAATCTTGCTTGGCAGGTATTCTTGAGAAGAAACAACACGCTCATTTGTCTCCCAAATGCACGTGCAGCACTTATTTTGCTCAATGAGTCTAGCTCACGAGCCTTTTAAGCTTAATTCATCAGATTCATGGTATTATACCCCGTAATTATCTATAACACTTTCTTTGAAAGCTGCCGATTTATCTGACGTCGTCAGAATCCCAGTGAGAATATAAAACCTATGAGATAATAATATTGTGGGGTCACAGCTCATGAAATTAAAAGCTATTTAAGAAAAACTCAATCGAACATCGTACTAAGGGCGGCGAAAATCGTGCGGGTTCTCAAAAGGAAATCGTGTAACATACTACTAGGCCTATTTCATTTATATAATAATTTTCGTTTTTATTTTATAAAAAATAGACCATACAACGCTTGCATCACCTATCGTCAAAGTTCTACACATTAATAATAATACCTAGCACTGGAAAACTTGAGTCATATTGCCACAACAAATCAGAGGTCCGAGCCGAACACAGAAGGATAGAAGCTATATGCGCACCGAAGACAAAAAGGATAAGGAGGTACACATGCTGCACTGTTAGCTTACTGATGGCACCTCAGGTAATTATCCCTGGCAGTTAGTTTGGGCAATTTTTGTAGAAGAAAGTCGATAAAATAGGTCTAGTGCTGGTTTTACGTGAACCAGAACGTAAACATATTATTTTCTCGACTTTTTGATCTCCGAAACTGCATGGAGACGAAGGAAATATTATTATCCTCCTGTATATGGGCGGTCGCCTTAAAGTTGGGTTAAGAGGTTTTGGAACTTTCTATAGGTGACTTCCAAGCTTCCGGAAGAATTTCAACCCGGCTCTTTATTTAAGGGGATTTAAAGTGGGAAGAAAAGTCCTAGACCGAATTATGCTAAATTCACATACGCAAGGAATTCAGGGTAAAGGACAATAGGCAAATACCAAATTTAATTGTTGAGTCCTTTACCCTGAATTCCTTGCGTATGTGAATTTAGCATTAATAAGAGTGTTGACAGGACAAAAGCAACGCCAGCTTCCTGTCGCTCCCGATCAAATAGGATCAATGTCTCAGAGACGTGAGATGTGAACTCCAGCAACTGTCTCAAGATGACGATAATTATTCGGTAACAACCAATTGCAAATTGCAAAATGGCAAATTTAAGTTCATATTTTTTTAGATCATTTCCACATACTTTAATAAGACAAAGGGAGAAGATTATGAAGACAAAACTTTGAAGAATATCTGGAGAGTAGAAAGAAATAACGAGGTAAGTTGATCGCAAAACGCTGCAAGTACTATCAGCAGATAGAAAGTCTATATCTAGCGGTACTTTGAACTTGTTGAAACTATTGTAATTTTGACTTTTTTTTATTATCAAAACTTGTTGTAACTTAGATGTTTTATTATTAATTGGCGCTTGGAAAGAACATATTAATTACCGGTATGTAAAAGTGTGGAGAAACTTTGAAATGCTAAGGTTACCGGCATTTCTTATATATTTTTAATTTGTGCTGCAGCAATGTTACGGACAAATGATGCTGCAATGTTTATGCTGCTTCCAATAGGATTTTGTTTAGAACTGTATTTTTTTGTGGTTGTATCTATAGTTATCAAGACATACTTCATGATAACTTGTACAAGGTATTTAAATCAATTTCGTCGCTTCGTGTATTTGCTATTTCTTTTTTTATTTATTTCAGAAAAAATACTTATAATACGATGCCTGCGTAAGTTAAGATGAAATAGTGGGAATAAAAGCTGCTGATATAGGCAAGAAGTAAAGAAATATTTTGTCAAGATGGACAGGAGATATAAGGGTACGTAACACTTGAAGGCTGATGGTTAAATGGTCAAGAAGAGTCACGTCCGCTCATTTGCCTCCCAAATGCATTCGCACTTATTTTGCTCAGTGAGTCTAGCTCACGAACCTTTTAACATTAATTCCCATTTTAGGAATTTGTTTGTTTGTTTTTAACGCTATAGGTCGAAAATACCCTAGCTGGATTCAGTGGAGTGGAGATTAAAATAAGCCAGTGAGATATCACGACCAAAAGGAAAGTGACGAAAGTCTAGTCTCAGCCTGTACTTAGAAGTTTTTTGCAATTATAATTTTGATTATCTTTTATTGTCAAAAATAGTTACTAATGTATATTTACTAATATAGGATCTTTGAAAGAACATCATGCATACATAAAATTGTGGAGAAGGTACGAGGCTATCGGGAATACTCTGCTTTATACAGACAGGAAGTGAAATCAACGAAGTGAAAACAACGAAACAAGAAGTGGAAACAACGAAACAAGACACGTGCGCGGCATGCCCAATTGGATTGATCGTCTAAAAAACGTAGGTTTTACATTGTAACTTTACATCTTTACATCTATAGGCAGATATTTCTGGCGAAGCGACAGCGAAATGAATTAATAATCAGTCTAGTCTGAGATGGGTTTCACTTCATCATGACTTCATGCACGTCAGTAATTTTATTTTTCTTGTCTATCTTAGCTCTCACTTGTCAGATCCTGATTCTCTACCCAAGCATTTATCCGACCAATATTTAAGAAGTAAAAACCGGTAGCCGAGTGTCAGACGGATTCTTAAATTGGAGAGAGATCCTACGGAAGATTCCAATTGCATCCTGGAACTTACTGTATTGTACCGTCTACCTTTGAACCTAACCAGGAAGGAGAATTTATACTCAGGGTGTTCTGCGAAAAGAATTAGAAGAACAATAACACAGTTGTTTACTACTACGAAGCGACAGGATACTACTAGGTACATATGAGGGCCCCGTCTGTGTATCGCAATGGAACATGCAATTCATGGACTGGAGAAATACCGTATTCTACCCTACGAAGCCATGACATTATTATGATACGGTACATCAACGATGATGTTCAAAAAACCCAAGACCAAGAGGTTTTGGAACTTCCAAGGTGCATTCCAAGAAGGTCCATTCCAAGAATTCAACCCGGCTCACGGGGATTTAAAGTGGGAAGATAAGCATTAGACCGAATTAGAGACAGTATCCAAGAAGGTAAATAAGCAAAAGTTTTCCTTCTGCTTCCTACAAAATTATGCACTTGTGCTTTCCTGGCTGTGCGCGAGCATTATTTTATTTAATTCGCGTGCCCCTACCTATTCGAGATCGTTGGCTCGTAGCACGTGGATTGGGACCGTAAATTTCTTTCAAAAAATTGCATCGCCTCCGATCAAGGCCTCCGATCGCCTTAGCTCCAAAAAAAATTTTTTTTAATGGGTTTCTTTATTATTTTTAAAAATAAGAAAAAGTAACCGTACCAAAATCAACGAGTAACTTATGTCTGATAATTCTGTATAATATAAACACCTCGATAAAACTTGATTGAACTTGATTTGACCTCCAAATACAAAAAACAGATAGATGAACTAAAAAAAAAATACTAAAAGAAAATTTGAAACAGAATGAAAATAGCAATCAGGTGTAGAATTGGCGGGCCGTTTGGAAAACAATTGGTTAATTCTGCTAATGATGGATCTTTTAACAGTCTATGCCTGTTCTTATACAGTATACTGTATTCTACTTATTGGTTCATTCCAAGAAAATTGTAAAAAAAACACCTATTTTCTTTCAAATTATTAATAAATAACAATTAATTATTACAACCATATATCATTGTAGGTCGATCCTAATCTAATTCTGGAGTCCTATTTGGTGGTTTGTAATCATTAAGGAAGTGACCCTCGATATATCATCAGGCACAACGAAAAAAATTTCGATTTGATCTTATACTCGAAGTATTTGGAAATGAACTGTTGACATCAAGGAAGTAAGTTAAATCGGACGTGAATAGGAAAATTATGTTTTTACTCATAGCAGCCTTTTAAATACCTGATTAAATAAATAGCAGCCTTTTAATAACCTGATTTGGACACATTTATTTCTTCCTTGAATCCTGATTTGGATTATTATTAACATATTAGCCGACTAATATACCCTAATAATACCGCATTATTTCTGTAGGTCGAGCTAATACGAGACGAGAAGGCTTTATTGGCACTTCCTTCAACCAATAGTCCAAGCTTCAACCATCAACTCCACTGCTGGGTTCCCACAATTATGGTGGACAGGATTTAAAATTAGAAAAAAAAGATGTTGGAGATAATTATTCATACTAGAAGGTAGATTATAAAATATAATTATGCAAAAGTTTTCTTTTTGTTTTGCACTAGGCTAGTTAGTAAAACACTTATTGTGGCTTATCTACAGCAACTTCGTCAAACTCAAACTTATTTCACCAAATAGAGGGATTATTTTATATATTGGAGCTAATAGCGTGCAGGGAATCTTTCTGTAGGACAATCTTCGCTTACGAATCCTAGTCGGACCGTGCAGGATTAGGATTAGGATTACGATTCTGATGATTAGGATTAGGGACACGGCCACTATCATGGATTTGGAAAGGTCGAGCGATTAACTTTTCGATAAATAATAAAAACGATGGAAAATAACTATCGACGACCAACTGAGACCAAAAATTGGTTGATCTAAACTTAAACTTGTGCGAAAAATACGACCATTAAATCGGACATTATGATTCATTAAAATTTAAAAATTTAAATTAATTGTATTATTTCGATCAGTTTCTTTTTAAATTAGGTAGCCTACCGTAATGTTGAAATTTTGTTTGCATTTTGCAAATAAAGATTAAAATAAAATATATTTACTGTGTAGTTTGTTAATTCACTACCTACTAAATAAGTATACAGTAGGCAGTGGTTAATTTATAGATTTATGTGCGGGGTAACTATCGTAAGGAAAAGCAGATTTATTCCATATCAGTGTAAATTGGGAGTCGCTTGAAGGCGTTCACGTTGCAAATAGGGAAATAACCGTTGAACACAATGGATAAAATTATATTTTAAAAAATACTAGTTCAGGTTAGTTTGTTAAAATATACTATTGATCAGTGAAGGGGTACGCGTGAATTTATCAAGAATTTATATAATTTCAAGTTTAAATAAATGCTTGAATTTTATACTAATCAGTTGTTTATCTAGATTCTAGACTAGAGTTAGGTTTCCACAGAAACAAACCATTCTTATCAGTAGGCTATAATTATTTTGTGTTATAAAAAATGTACAAATTCCTAGGATTACTTCACTCACAGACTGTGAGTCTGACCTTGGACTTCGTTTGTTCCCCTGAACGACTGCTGGTGAATCTTCATTCAAAAGCGCAGGTGCATTGGACGAAAGCAAAATTCTATGAAATCGGGGGTCACAGGCAGATTTATTATTTCTTCTCAGAAGTTCCGACTAAGAAAATAGAGTACGACAGAACTAGACTCGTAATCTATAATAGAAATAAGATAAGAATAGCATAATAATTAATTAGGCTTTAGCTTGGAGGTAATTAGCACCGATCGTGTTTTCGTCAAACAGTTTTTGCTAGATTTTGTTTATTCTGGATTTAATCGTAAATCCTCCAACGAATGTGGACATACAACAAGTCTTGCTGGAGACTTTCAGTAGGTTATTCGAAAACGTAACTACGGTAAAGTAAGTAAAAAAAAAATTCATCGAAATTTCCGAGTTAGGGACAAAAAAATTATAAAATACTTCGTATTTCTGTTTTTATTATTTTCTCTACGTACTTTTAGTTTAATATTATTCCAAATTTAAAACATTAATCTTTTCTTTATCATTTAAATTTAATTTCTGGACGATTTAAATTTAAAACAATAATTACAAAGATTTTTCTTAAAAGAAGTAACAATAAAAATGAATCAAAGAATTATTCGTATCAGTCATTTTTACGTTACAAAAATTCGGGCTTTTCAAATAAAAATTTTTCAAAATAATTTTTTCACGTGCACATCATTGATCATTCGTTCCGAATCGTTCGTGCCACATCGCTCGTGTTTTTAACTTTTCGCGCGTGTTGCAAAAGAAAAAAATTAATTAGCTCAAAGTGGGAGAAAAAAAAAACTCCGTAGTTTTATAAGTTACGATGCAAAAAATATTTTTTTTTTCAATACTGAAAATGTAGGCACGGGTTTCGGATGCTTTGTCTCCAACAATTCGTATCCGAACATCTCGTACCCGAACAATTATTGGTCTCCCGAGCAATTCGTCCCCAAAATTTCATACCCAGAAACTCGTTCCCAACAACTTTCGTTACGAGACGAAATGTTGGGGACGGATTGTTCGTGGGCGTATTGCTCCGGGAACTAATTTGTTCGGGTACGAGTTGTTGGGAACGAATTGATCGGGGACGAGATGTTGGAGACAAAGCATCCGAAAACCAGTAGGCCCTACCTTTTTACTTGATGCGATTCGCAATGCGATGACCCCATATTTTTTTTTACCTATATTTTTCGTATTTTCTAATTCTCCAAAAATGTTTTGGTTTGTAAAAATAGTGATTAGTGAAATCGATGATTTAAAAGCTGAAATGAAAAAGCAGGTTCACGGGCCATCAGTTTGGGTAAGACAACTTCCAGCTAAGTTATCTTAGTTTGGGTTACACTATTTTAATGTAAACCAAATTGTAGAAAAGAAAATTTTCCAAACCCTATAAAGTAGGTTAACTTAAAAATTATAGGCAAAATTATGCTGGGGGGCCGAAAACAATCTAGCGAATCTAGCCTAGATTCATTTTCCACCTAATACGAGTAATCGGTTACACGAATTATCAATGGTGGAATCGGACCGTATATACTGTTATTTGGTAGACTAGTCGAAAGAGCGGCTGTTTGGAGGAAAAAAGGGGAAAATTGCCCAAATAAGCTTTAAAATGTTAAATTTTCATATGTTAACATAATTATGATAACATGATTAATTGATTATGTTAACACATCGTAACACAAGCTGCGCTCGATTCGTGCTTTGGGGACTGTCTAAACCTGTCTCCAGTAGTACACAAACATCCTGGTTGGTGCAAAAAAAAATTCAGACAGTTTTGTATACTTTACTGGAGACGGTTGGCACAAAGCACGAATCGAGCCTAGTATAGCTACAGTGTTTTGTGAACACAGTTTATGATGAGAAATCGCTCCAGTTGACAAAGTTCAAAGGACCGAAAATGTCGACTCGTTTTTCTGGCCCATAGAATCAAAATTTTCTATTGGACAAAAACACGCAGTTCTATAACAAATAATTAAACAAAAATTCGCTCGGTGCTGGGAATATTAAAACTAATAAAGGCCTAGTTACCGTTAAGATGAGTTGCTTGTTCAATGCAAACATCCCTCCCACGTTGATGTAACTGGTCTGTTTCGTCAGTCTGTTGTAATACATCGAAACGTAAGGTGGAAGCTGATGAGAAAAGAAATCCAGGCTATTAATTTATTTCGTTTGCAGGCGGCAACTTTACGGTTTATTCAAAGTTAAATTTTATAGTTTTTACCTGAACGTTTTCTTCCTTGAAATTTTCTCTGACGGACAAGAGCAACAGCCGAATCAATTCTTGCATCTGAAACAAGATTTTTCCCTTAGTTATGCAGTTAATTTATGTCTTTGTGCCACTGAAATTAGGAACCATAAAACCTTATTACAGGATACCCTTTTATTTTTTTACAGTAGGCTATTTGTTTTTATAATATTAATATCCCAATAATAATTCGCATTTTCCCAGTGGCAGTGAAGCCTTCCCTTAATACTGTATAATTAATATCATAATAAATTATTAAAGAAATAGCCTACACGTTTCAAAAGTAATAATTAAATACCTGAAGGAATATCTTCTAAGAAAAAAAGAGAGCTAAAATTATTTTTCTTTGCTTTGTAAAAATAGAAATTATAATAATGTGGTTTACCATCCACTTAGCCGTAGGTGTAAACTTGCAATTTCCAAAGCATGAAAGCAAAATAATGCAAGCAATAATTTCGAAGTCCCTTGACCTTAGTTTTCGACTTGGTGCGACTGCACGTGCTACAAACACGCGGAATTTAATATTGGCACGTGAATCGTTATTTTAATAATTTTGCCAAGGTTATCTGTTATTAAATAAATAATATATTTGCTCTGACGTAATGCTAACGCGCTATTGGTCATGTTATATTTACATTTACATATTTACGTAATTAATTCTAACACAGAGCACTATGATTGATTATCTTATTTTATACCAGTATTAAAAATTAAATAAAATAATCATGAGATTCAGATCTGATCTGCGGGGCGAGTTATTAGTCGAGTTTTCCCATACGAAATACACACGAAACCCTGGTGTTTTTGCTGGTGACGAATAACGCGTCCATGTTGATCTCTTCGCAAAATTACAGCTATATAACCAATAAAAACAAAATAGTATATAATTATTAGGCCTACCTTATCCTGAAGATCGTGTGCTTTACAACACACTACGACTACGCACACTATGGCTGCCACTCCCTCCGCTATATCCGCGATTATCTCCACATTGTCCGCGGTCACTATCCGCTTTGCCGCGAAACATAACAACACCACGTCGTTGACTACGAATAGCAGGTGAGCCGGAAACAGGTATCTCGTAAAATCTGACACCAGGACTGCCGCCTTTTCGTGAGAACGACACGTCTTTACGAATTCTCTTCGGGTCGATGCTGATGTCAGGCCTAAACATTCCGAAGAACTGCAGCTGCTGCTTGTCTTGGAGAATTCTACGTAAACCTTGGCAAAACGAAAATTCCAGAACTTCGAAACAGGCGGTCGCATAAATCTGGAATCCGCGAACTGCCCCGAAAATCACGGGCACGTACGTAACTTCGAACGCGAGATGGACCACATCTCTCCAATCCTTTTCTGAATCGAAATATCGAAGCGGCGACGATG
The DNA here is from genome assembly GCA_034698405.1 of Symphylella vulgaris. Lineage (NCBI taxonomy): Eukaryota > Metazoa > Arthropoda > Symphyla > Scolopendrellidae > Symphylella > Symphylella vulgaris. The sequence continues at coordinate 1,665 of JAQGBM010001070.1, read as the reverse complement.
GACAGCCACGAAGAAAAGCCTAGTAAAAGACTGATTCGAAAAAGCTTGTACTTACGAAGTCTAACGTCATTTTCTCGCATGGAGTCGAATAAAATCTTTATCTTTCGAACGCTACGAATTCGATAGAACGTTGTGCACGCGAGAGCGATCGCGCTGCACGTGCAAAACACCACGGTGGAATAGAGTTGCGTTTCCTGATCGTAGGTATCGTCGAAAAACACCCTTCCCAAGTGGTAAATTAGTTGGAGCAACTCGGCAGGAATGGTAAAAACGAAGAAATAGCGAGAAATTAATCTGCTGCATGTCCCAGATCCAGGCAATTCGATGCCGGCCAACGTCAATATGCACTTTTCCAGGAACCCTAGATCGTCAAATATCCCTTTTTTCGGCGGTAATTTAGCATTTATTCCCTCCATGCTACCTATACACAGCTTTTTAAAACTTTCTTAAAACTCTAATTTTTATTTCGCTCTCACTAAAAAACTAAATTATTGATTTATTTTATATAAATAAGTGTTAATGTTTATTTTAAGACGTATCGATTTTCCTTGGTAAACAAAAATTAATATCTGTATTCAGAATTAATTTATTGCACATTTTATAACCTAGTGTTATAGTCCATTTATAATAATTCAAATACTTATTTGCGCTACGTATGTACTCGTGTAAAAAAATGTAGCCTATAACTTAATCTTTGAGGAATAGAGGGGTCCTTTAGAAATACATTGGGCCCGATTTACCTCCAAATTCCTAGCATAAAATGTATACACATACTCATAGACATACACATATTATAATACATAGGCTAAGTTACCTGCAGCAGGTAACTAGCCTATGTATATGTGTATGTAAGGCCAGCAGCTGGCCTTGAGCCAAATGAATGGAAGAGGTAATGGTTAAAGTGTATGAGTATTATACATTTTATTTTTACGCTAAGAATTTGGACCTTAATCGGGCCCATTGATTCTGCAATTTTATCAACAAATTCGTCACTCACATTGATTTATTTGTATTTAAGTTTATTTACATTATAATATCCAGTCATCATTAATTATAGCTGCAATTAGTGCGATAAACGTCAGAATCTACAAAATAAGGTTTTATATCAGTTTCAGGTTATTTTATAATAATTAAAGTTTTATACCAGGGTTTTACGCACCTTAATAAAGATGAGCCTATTGACGTCGATAAATCCAAATATTTGTATTTTCGGTGGATCCACTGTCAATTTAACGAAGAGACTCAATACGTAAGTGCTTAACTGTAACAAAAGCATGGTTTAATTAAAGTAAATCATGTTTATTTTGTCGTTTATTAAAAAATTAAAGGGGCTCTCTGCCGATTTTTGTTATGCCAACTTTCAGCAAAAAAAAAAAAAAAAAATTTAACGATTTTCGAAAAATATTGTTATATCTTCGCAACCCTTGAACGAATATGGACGTACTGTGATACATCGAAATGTTCGTCTTGGATTCGAATAATATGTAAAAAAAATTATGGGGTCACAGCATGAAATTATAAGATATTTCAATTAATATGTCGTTTTATTGATTTTTTCTTATAACTTATATCTAGGACTATACAACAGAATGGACAAGTAATCAAAATGAAAAACTGATGTGCATGCTCATCTCCGCGGTAGGCGGCCATATTTGTTTATCGGTA
>JAQGBM010001069.1:0-11462 GCA_034698405.1 Symphylella vulgaris | reverse complement strand
TCAATGGTGACTATGCGGAAAAATAACTAAAGGGTTTGTAAACACTAATCAATAAATATTTTAATTTTAATTTATAGAGTTCTATTTTTTTTTGTTAAACGTTCTTTTCTTTCTGGATGACCCTCGTATCATTGGTATAAATTTATGAAAAGGGAAATATACGTTGAAAAGCTTTATTTAGGCATATATAATTATCCTTTTTATTTATTTTTATTCATCATCATCATCATCATCATACGCCTTTTCCCACTCCTTCCTATCCTTAGCAATCAATCTCCCCATCCACTCCACTCCACACTGCACATTCCTTTATTTGTTTTTATTATTTTTTTAAATAATTAAAAATATAAGAACATGTAACAAAGTTTACATCGGAGTGAACAGGAAAAAAATATTAGTTACAGACCGTCAAGCCCCTAAGACCATAATATACGTATATCCCATTATACATCCCACATTATCCGTGTAAAATATTGGTTATTAAGTTACTTTTTTAAAGATATACTGTATTAGGCTATAAAGGTTTGCGAAAAGTTTATACGGATTCGATTGTTTTCTGAAACGGTCGTATTATACCCCGGTATGCATTTAATCAATCAAGTATAGGTTCAATTTATTATGCAATGATTTGGAAAGTTTAAAAAAATAAGGGTTAAATCAACCATCTCATATACGTATAACTTCAGAGCGAGAGAGAGCGAGTCCATGTATGATTCTTTTTTTATTGACCATCTGCAGGCCAAACATACAATTCAGTATAAGCCCGACGGAATATTGACCCATGGGATGTCGTGTATAAAAAAAAAAGATCTGTAAGATTGATTAGTTTATCAGCAAATGCAGAAGACTCGGGACCATTAATTTATCAATTTTTTTACTCATGCCAGAAACATCGCAGTTTGTTTTGAGGGCATTGCTGAAAGTCTCGAAATTTACGCTTTCAGTGAGCAATGCCATTCCTCTTTTGCCATTTTGTTTTCTTATTTACAAAGTAACTGTGAATATGGATATTATCAGTATCGTTATAGTAATCGTTTAGCAAAATACAGAGCCAATGGTTCAGTGGATTTTTGGACAGTTTGTTTAGAAAATTTGGGCCTACTCCGTATATACTATATGTAGTTTTCGGTTATGTGTTCTTTTAATACTTTTTATCATATAAGTTTGCATGCTGAGATGTGCTCCCCTCTTATTAATTACTGATATGTATTGTTAAATTAATATAATTCGTCATTAACAGTATTTGTTCATCTGTAAAAGCTCCATAAAAAGTTAAGTGTACCAGTATACCCCAAATTATAACTTAAGTTAGTAAGTTAACTCCTAACTTTTTTTGCTTTCGGGTATTATTCTTGAAAGAAATACCACGAATGTTTAGGGGTAAATATTAATACAAGATATATAAGGAATTTTAGACTACTAAATCAATATAAATACGTTATAATTTTAAGAACAAAGTATAAACTTTGTTTTGTTTTTATTTCTATAGATTTAAATAAAAGCCATTATTGCTGTATTATTATAGGCCTGCTTGTTCAGTAAATTAGTTAGAAACTGCAGGAGCTATGTATATAAGTTAGATAATTATTAAATTGTTTGCAGTTTGATTAAAAATAAATTAATAAACATTATCATTATGTTGTCCTTTATATAAGCCTGAAGCCAAAATGACATCTGTCAAACACATGGGATAAAAAAATATACTAATGAGAAATTTAACAAAATAATTGCTGAACAACATTTTTAATTACTAAGCAGCAATAGTTTCGACTTGAGAAAAAGGAATTTAATTTATGCAGAATAACGAATGTGGTATATAATACACTATTATAAAATGCACACCAGATTATTTAAACTATTTGTTTCGTATATTTTCTTAATGTCAAACGGTTTGACATTAGAACTAATTTCATTTTAATTTCAATGCACAGATGTTTGTGTACTGATGGTGTACTGCTGGAGTAATGGAACTCGACAAGCTTGCAATAATGCAGTGGTTTATTTTCCTTGGAATACAATTAATTCTTGCAACCACCAACATGCTGGAATTTATATTAGGTTTATGCATATTTTCGATATACTGTTGTGAATGCTGCATGCTTTCCCTCCAATTTCATGCTTTAACATACGACCAACTTTCTACAATAACTTAAGTGAGTTTACGAATATACGTAACGCCTATGAATGCTATTTTAGCTGTGGTCATCCCTGAATTTTCAAATTAGTTATGCTGATTGTATATATAGAGATGAGCCTCATACATATTCCGTATAACGTAACTGTATGAGACAGACATCAGCTAGAACTCATCAGTCTACCGATATAAACAAATACCGGTAAGTAGCGTGACCACTGACCATAAGAGAAGCAAATATTTTCCCATTTTTATCAATGAATGGTGATGGTTATTTATAAATTTCCTCAGTTAATCAGTTGTGTATTGTGTACCTACACATTTAGGTACACAACTGAGGTGAAGGAGTGCGCCTAAGCCCCCTCCTTCTGGGATATCCCTAAACTCGGGTCCGTCCTTGCACCTTTTTTAAGCACTTAGTTCAAACAGTGAATATTATAGCCATAGGTTACATATAACTTACTATAGCTTACTAGCTATATTAATTAAAATCAAATAGGGTAAACTGTTCTATTATTGGCACCCCCAAGTTATTGGCACCCTTCGTACAACCAATGGGGTTCTTGTAAGTTATTTTTGTTTGTTTTTTGAATCCGCCAATAACTGGGTTTTTAACAACGTTTTTGAAAAATATATATATTTTTTTTTAAATTTGAAACCGATTTTCTGGTGATAATAAGTTTTTTTTTTTAAAGCTGCAATGCATGGGAAAATTAAACATCTACTTAAAAGTCCTTAAAGTGCCAACAATTGGGCTATAAGCTATTAATCATAATCAAATTACAAGTAATTGATTATGATTAATAACTTTAATTTAAAATACTGAAACCAATTCTAAATGTTAATTTACAGTAAGTAAATTAACTTTTCCTGATATAACGTTAGTACTACAGTAGAATTATTTAAAATAATACCGTAGTGACTAAGGAGGCTTAGTTTTTTTCTTCTTTCTTGAATATTATGATTTACTAACTTAACATAAATTATTAACAATTTTGTGTCATTTTACGAAAAAGGAAGTGGAAGTCCCCTGATTAAGATATATTTTGCTTCACTTACTATCACTTCGGAGAGAAAGGAAAGCCAACTTTTGAGCGAGGAGGAGTCAAGTTTCAGAAAGCTTATCGACAAAAAATGTATTAATAGGCCTAGGCATATCTCAAAATTCACATAAACCAGATAATTATACGTAGACACATATTAAGAATATTCCAAATACGGAGTAAGTTAGTATAATAATCATATTGCATGCAATATAGGCGACCTCACAGTAATAAATGTTACAAAAATACATGATTTCTGCGATATAACAAGGTATCTATATTATAGATACCTTGTTATATCGCAGAAATCATGTATTTTATAACATAACTTAGATTCTATAAGTTGTTTTCCGTTGCTGCCTCTATTTTACCGGGATTACAAAATAATTTTTTTTTACAATTTGGCAACACCGTACCCGCTGCAGCTCAGTAGTATGTATCGCATATATAGCGGCGGCAATTTCGTGATATGTTATATAGATATAAGAATATTCGGCACGTTTCCAGGACATGTTTCATGCGTATAGAAATAAAGATGTTTACTTATAGAAAATCTTCTCAGACATCAGCACCTATCGATTTAACCTTTCGTACTTTAAATGTATTCTTTTAAGCTCTTCAAGTTTCAATAACTATAACATAGGATTGGCATACCGTATTATGCATAATGATAATCCTTCAAAGTTATTAAATTGTTATGTATTGAATATTGAATTTTTGAGTAATATCGTAAAATGTGTACCTGGGTATCGTTACTGGTCACCAAAACACCGGTGTTTCTCCATAGACAATACATGGATACATCGGTGTTTTTGGTGAGCAGTAACGATACCCTGATCGTCCCTTTAGGTATTTGTGACGTTTCCTCATTTTTCAGATTTAAAATTAGGGTGTTGAGTAACATAACTTTATTTAATAGGAACACTTACTCATTTAGCCTCGGGTAGTCCGCAGTCGGCACATATGGGAGGTTAAGCAAAAAAGAAATTTGAAGATAAGGTTTGGTAAGCAGATCTAGTAATCTATAGGAATTCTCATCAGGGCAGAATATCTATTTCAATTTTCGAAAGGAATTGCCCGGTAAAAAATACTGTATTTAGATATTATCAACAGGCATGCATGATCAGAATGATGGGTTACGGTAGATTCCAGAAAACATATAAGATGGCGTATGCGTTTGATATTATAATCGTTGTTTGATATTAATTCATAATAGTCTCAGTAAATTCTATGGTGATAGAAAAGAATTCGATTTATTCAGATTTTGATACTGTTTTATTGAGTAATTATACTTTATATGGACTTAATTTATTCAGATTTTGATACTAAGTTATTTTATTGAGGGATTACTTTATTTAGACTTGATTTATTCAGATTTTGATACTATTATACCTAGGTATATTTTATTGATATTTTACTTTATTTTGGAAAATAAGTAGACTGCTGCAGCTTAATTGGACTGGTTACGGTACCCGTATGTTGTTTTGCTTGAAGTCAAGTCCTTGTCCTATTACGATGCTGTATACTACCGGTACATATGCGAAGGTAGGTTATATACTAATGATACATCCTTAAAAGCCCCGAATATGTTATGTTCACTGTTCAGCTAACTCTGATCTGATAGCCACAAGCTAGTCATTAAATCAGTATAACGTTAATAGGCATAAGCTTTCAAATGAACACAGTATATATAGCCTATATAGTCTACCCTGAATAACATAATGCAGGCTCATTATTTTTTCATCCTGTTTATAAAATCTATAAGAAAATGCCAAAAACATTAATATTCCGGAGGAAATGATAAAAAATGAAGTAAAATAGTATTTTATTAAATAAAAATAAATGATTATTAAAATAATATTGATAAAATCAGAGTATTATGATGGTTGCTTTTTTTCCCCCGAAATAATATAACTTTTGTATTATTTTGATGCTTATCGAATAAACAACAGAAAATCCGTTGTTAACTTATTTATTACTAAGTTTCGACACATAAAACGAGAGAAGGGAAATTATTTCGGATTACATCGAAGGCGATGCAACCCATATAAATACAATTTAATAACGTGTTATGAAATCGTTGTATGTATCCCAATTCGAATCAATCATATAACCTTATATAATGCTTAACGTCTCTCGGTTATATTGCTTTAACGCCCCAAATTCCGTATTTTATACATGAGGTAAACAATAAAAATGAAAGATGACAAGTAAACATTTTAGTCTTGCCAAACATTTTTTTTTCTTCAAATCGTGCAACATCGCAGTGTAAGTTTGAAAAAAATCGAAAGTATACTGTACTGGTATATCATTAAAAAAATATTTCTTGCTAAAATTTGTAGATTACGGATTACGGAGTATGAACTATACTGTCTGCTGGTATACAGTTTATATAGTTATATCATACGTGTTACGTAGCCTACTATATGGTATATTTTATGAACTTGTACGTACACAGATAGTGATGCCTTATTATTACATGAGTATATTATGACACAATATTATTATTTTTGTAGTATACCGTACAGGCCTATACCGTATTATTGGGTCCTGTATTCAGGAACTCGCTAAGCACTGCGACCAGTCTGCCATGCACTATTTTGATAGGATAATTTAGTAAGGGTCGGATTCTCCAACGGAGGTTAACCCTAACTGGGATGGAGATGGAGAAGTTTGGCCATATAGGAAGATTTGGCCCTATAAGAAGTTTTGAAGTAACTTAATAATTATATGTTTACTATACATTTAAGGTTTAAATCAACATTTTATTTTGGGTTTTATATACCAAGAGTGGAAAATGTTATTGATACAGTTATTTCTATAATTTTGCAAAAGTAATGTTAACTCGTCATTATAGTATAGGCTATATAATTATGATGACTATTCACTATTCATACATCAATTCAATGTAGAATAATTAATTAAAAATATAAATAACTTACTGATTTCATGTTACTGTGATACTAAATGTCAGTTACCGAACTCAACATGAAATATACCAGATGTTCTTGGAAAAGTAGGCCTATCGGTATAGGAGGGACATCGTACGAAGCTTTTATTTTAAATACGGTATACTGATGAGAAAACTTTAATGATAAGTGATATGTAGGCTATATAGAACTTAGTTAATTTTTATTTTAATGTTTACCAATTTATATTTTTTAAATCAATGTACGGGGTACATTGATTGTTTTAGTTCTATTGCCCAACTTACCTATATCATGCATAAGTTCATATTATTATTTTTGTTGAAAACACTGTAAACTGCATAATTAACTATACCAATGGCGCATCTAAACGTATAGCAGGTTTTCCCTCAAACTGTAAACTGTTAAAAGCATGCTCACCACGTTTGAAATATAGCCTACACCAATTATTTTGATTTTTGCGGCACAAACTGATATACAGGTTAGCAACAGTATTATATAGTTGGCATTTATTTACAGACATTATAGGTCATTTAAAAATTCCTTTGGTATTTCACTGAATTATTGTTAACTTTGGGTTACTCTGATATCCATTATTCGGGCTACATATTATAGACTAAGAAATATAGAAAACGTTAAATTTTACATAAAATTATAATAAAAAATAATCTATTTCCAAATGAACAGCATGCGATAATGGAGACATTTTCTCCAAAATGCTCTATATTTTGCCTTTGTATTATGTTATAGATAACGTCTGTCAGCAATCATAAACAGAGGCAGCCAGCGTTTTTAATATAAAACAAAAAAATATGAAATAGCTGGAGGAAAAAAAGAAGTACATGTAACTTATTCCAAAAAAATCTTTTGCTCTGATTGCAAAATAATTGTAATTTATATGCGTGAATCTGAATGGGAATTTTTTTCTTCCTCTTACTTTCTTTTGCCATCATCTTCATCTTAATTGAGCCATTATGCCCACATTTCCCAAACGCGTTTTTGATTCCACGGTTATTTGTCTATAAAAATTATTTATTTATATATTTCTCACCACTTTTTTGCGTTAAATGAATTTAATTTCCGTATATACGGAAGATGAATTTTCTGCTCCCCGGGGAAATTACTGGAAAGCGCAACCTAGTTTAGATATGAGAATGGCGATTACGGCACCTAGAGCTGAAATGCGCAGCACAGTTACCAAATCCTTCTTATTTATCGCTGTCATAGCCACTTTTCTAATTGAAACGCGAATTTATCACTAGGTTCTATTACGCGCTTCGCGGTTTTTTCTCCCTTTCTGCTACTTTAAACAGTTTCAGGGAAAAAAGTATAGTCTTACGTTGGATAAATTACTGGTATTTTATAAAATAATACCATGGTAAAGTAAACAGAAATTTTTTTAAAGTTGAAAAGTAGCTTTGTTACACGAATACATAAAATGTAATAAAGTAATTTAGTAATATTCTTTATGTAGAGGGAATCTATGGCATACGATACAATTTAAGCCTTGTTTGTAAAAAAATTGCTTTAAAATTACGTGACTTAAAATTAGTGACTTAAAAATTACGTGATTTTGAATTTATTTTTTACCACTAATACGATTATACTGATGGGGACCTCATTTGCAATCCGTTCGAGTTTAGATTTTTTTACCGTAAATTTTTTGGAAGATGAGTTAAAATTAAAATTTCATGAAATAGACTTTTGCAGAAAAAATAAATAAATACCACACTAACAGGCGCGCTGGAGTACCTATAGCCTAACAGTTTTTTTTTTTTTCATTTACTGCTGTATAATAACACTCTGTGAATTTTTGAAATTAACTTAATGTATAAAATAATCAATTTTGCAAGTTTGTTTTATTGACAAAATGCCTCTCTAGACATTTATAGCTCTTGTGATCTAAAATATAAATCTGCTCGGAAAGTGTGAAGTTGAAACTTTCGAGAGGTACAAGTATGTTATATTATCATGGGACTTAGTTTTTATGATCGGATTAAACCCTTGAGTCTGTGTATAAGCTTTGAGTGTTGGGTTTGCTGTGGATGTTTGTCGAAACTATAATGGCGCCATTAAAAAAGTTACGTTGGTATTTTCACTGCGGAATGATACTGTGTTAACACTTTACAATCTCTTTGGTACTTTTTATTTCAATCATTAGTCTATTTGGGTAAATTACATTATTGATTTTGCTATTCTAGGCTGCAACCACATCAGTTTTACCTTTCCCTCAATGTAACGAGCCTATATACCGGCGTAAACGCTCGAATAGTACCCGGGGCTCGAATAGTACCCGGGGGTAAAAAAATTAATTTCAATAGTATAGGCTACCCGGGGCTTGAATAGTACCCGGGGGGTCGAATAGTAGGCTACCCGGGTATGACGCATTCGTTTATTCAACTTTTGTTTAGGTGGTGCTCTGCTCTCGTGCATTTTGATGGCGCGAGAATTTTAACAAATCACGTGCGCTTGTAGGAAAAAACAACGAAAAAAAAAAACACAGAAACGAGCGGAAAAGAGGACTTCTACCCCGTCTAACGGCAGTACGAGAAGGGAAAAAATCGAGGCTCAAAATAAACCCCGGGGCTCATATAGTACCCGGGTGCTCGAATAGTACCCGGGTCAAATGTGGAAGAAATAAATAAACCCCCGGGGTACTATTCGAACGTTTACGGTAAATGTTCATATTTTAAGTTTAAAAATAAGTTTCAAACTATAATTTTTTGTGATTGCATCTCACTTTAAATTTAATACTTACGCAAAGACCGTACAATTGTAACCATCAAGGACCTCCTTAATAAGAGGTTCCACAACAGTGCGATATACATCGATCTGGGCCGAATCGGCGTCAAAGACCTTGTCGAACATAAAGGTTTTGGTATTCTTGTCAGCTTGGGGAACTTTGATGGTCTTCTTTTCAGTATGTACAACTACGTCATTTTCTGTTTTCTTCTCTTTATCGTTGTAAGGTCTGTAAAATAATTCAAAAACCACAAAATTAATCAGTTGCTAGGTTTTAAAACAGTACTGTAATGTGAACTTGAAACTGGGCAATCCGAGTTTCAATTCATGGGTAAAATAAAGTTCAGTAGGCTAGGCTATATAGTATACTGGTCTATTTTGACGTGGTGTCTAGCAAATAAGCAAATTGCTATTTATGTTCAAAGGAAATTTCCACGATTTTCCATGAGCATGACATTGCAAAAAAAATTCGAATGATATCATTAATTTTGAACTTATTTTATAGGCTTGGCCTACTCTGTAAATTTTTAAAATTTGAAGTTCGTCTCTGAGGTCCAATGGGTTTTTGTGACATTTTCAACCATACTAAATCTTTTTATGAAAAAAAAAACAGCTGATTGAATGAATTTAAAAAAGCTAAATTAATTTTGAAGTGTGTTAAATAGTGGCCAGTTAAAAATGTTAAATAGCTAAATATGTTTAGGTAAATATTCTGTTCAAATTTTGATAGGCCTACTGGCTGTCACACATTGTGACTTTACATCCACGGTCCACCCCACTGTTGCATGGGTTTGCTTTAAATTATTGTTAGGTGGGAAAGTAGGTTAGCTAGACTAGATTTCTAAGATACTGTAACTTCCAAGTGAATTGACCTGCTGGGTATATTTGTGGGACGGTGGGACTTATAATAATTCCTTTGAACTGTACAGTGTACACAGACACAGTGACACACACACTGCAACCCAGTGCTGTGCTTGGCTTCCATAACCAAACCCCAACCTTACTAGGTTATACCCAGGTACCATACTCAAAGTAATAATGCCTGAAATAACAAATAAGTTATGAACTTATGACTTGAAAGCTTTAAAGAAGAGTTGAAGGTTTATTTAGGCTAGTTTGTAAACTAAATAAACCTTCAACTCTTCCTAAAGCTTGTAAGTCATAAGTAACTCATAAGTTCATAACTTATTTGTTATTTCAGGAATTACTTTGAGACTTGAGTGTATGGTACCCGGGTATTTTACCCTGGTAAGGTTGGGGTTTGGTTATGGAAACCGGGCACAGCGCTGGGCTGTAGTGTGTGGCCTAACCACCTAGGCCATGATGGCCATTATGCCATGATAGGCTATTTGAGTGAGAATTTGTAGTAGCTGGTCTGTGTGAGCCTGTGAGGCAGATTGGTTTAATAGACCGGTCCTGCGCTGGTCACTAAAAGTCTAAAAGATAACAGGACCTAATTATCTTTTAGGGGTGAAATATGATATCTGGCCCAGCTATGATGTCATTACCTTTGATAAACAATTCACCTTATAATGTCATCATTATCATGCTCGTGTTGATTCTATTGTTAAATTAACACGCGCACAATATGCGCATGAAAATATTAGGTAAATTGGTTATCACCCTATGGTATTTTTTTTTTGTTGACGTCATAGCTGGGCCAGATACCGTATTGTACCCCTTAAAAAAACAAAATGGGGCGGGCATGCAAAAATCATTTCAAAAATTAATAATAATTTTCATTTATTTCAAAAATGTTGTATTAATTTTTGCGCATGTCTCCTCCATTTTTATTAAGCGCTTCAAAAAGAGTTGAAATCACTGAAATAAAAAACCCGCAAAAATTTTATTTTTCCCATGTTTATCTTGCAGCTACAGCTGCAGTTCCAGTTGCAGCAGTTGATGCAGCTGCGGATAGAAGTATTCGTAAACAGATGAGAGTCCTAGCTCTGTATCTTCTCTTTTTAATTGTATTGTGCATAGGTAATTTTTCTTGTAAAAATAATAATTTTACATATTGTAATTTAAAATTAACTATAATAAATTCAAGTCGATCAGTATACCGAGTAGTTACGATGAGATTGGTTATAATATAATATCTTTCTTTCGATAGGCCTAATTGATAAAATATAAAATATTTGGGGAGATTTGATTCCAATGCTAAACAAAATTTAAGCGAAAAAAAGGATACACATCATACAATAAGCCAAATGTACTGTACGGTGGAAAGAGCACGCATGAATGTTGTTCTTTTGCTTATTTTTCACTCAGAAATGGACACGTATAGGACCCATTGTTCAATCGAACAATGGGTCCTATACGATATGCTATTGACTTAATAATTTCTGAGAGAATTATAGTTATTATTAAGGGGATGACTACCTCGTACCATTCGTACTATTGGTTTTTCTTCATTTTCATTACTTGAACGACAAACAAAATTAAAAACAAATAAGGTCTCGTATTCATACACACAACTGTTACAATTTACGAAGGATTTATAATTTTAAAATTTATTGTATTCGCAGGAATATGTGGATAAAGACAAACATTCGTTATAGCCTTTGGTCAACATTCCTGCAAATACTAAAAGTTTCAAAATTACAAATCCTTCGT
>JAQGBM010001068.1:0-11463 GCA_034698405.1 Symphylella vulgaris | reverse complement strand
CTCGGTTTAAACTCTCATCCGAAGGAGCCGCCACCCAAGAAATTTTCTTATCCTAAAATTTCTACCGACCTCGCCCGAGTTTAAACCCGCAATCTTAGGGTCTAAATGCAGGCACGTTACCTCTAGACCAACGGCACCGGCCTTTTACTCCCTACACAACATTCTCGAAAAACACTTGGTTTGGTAATGACTAATGATGTTTCGCACAAAGTGAAATTTTCATATATATTTTCAATTTTCTAGCTAAATTCAGTGAAAAGTTATAGGGCGGAACCCAGAAACAGAAAACAGATTGAGAAGAGGATCTCATTGACGTAATTTTTGATTGGATTATTCATTCTCAATTACGTCAATGGGGGAGATTCACCAACTCGCTTAGCACAAATAGAGAAAAAATATGCCACTAATGCTAGCTTTCAGTTTCATACACAAACACCAGCAGGCCAGGAAAAGAACATTATGTAGCGTATTTTTCCTCTATTTTCGCTAAGCATGTTTTCTGAATCGGGCCCATTTAGTCCATCTTAATCTAATTATGTTTCTAACGTAAGTTCCACCCGTAGATTTTCAATTACGGAAATTTGGAAAACTGAGCAAAATCGTCCACTCGTAATTTTCTGAATAATTTTCTGGAGCAAAGCATCACTCCTTGATATATTCCTGATAATATGTTGAATATTTTTATTTCTTCTTGTTTATGCTTGGCCTGTATCAAATAGATATAAACTTTTTTTTTTTATTATGTCTATATAATGCGTTCTCCTATTCTTTTTACCTCCCCATTCTGGCGTCATTTTCATCTATTTTATACCCTATAATTTATTCCCCATTGGATGCATCTTCTTCTAACTTCTTCTCCTTCAGTAGAAAAAAACAAGAGGGGGAATGGATATAAGGAAACGGTCATTTTAATACTTCGGGCCCCGAGGGCAAGCAAGAGAAAAAAAATTCATAGATGAGAATAGCGAAAAAAGAGACTTTACTTGTTGACCCTGTGCTGCTTTGCTTTGGAAAAAGGCACGGAGAGATATACCCCGTGGGCAGGGGGTGGCATTCCACCACACGTAATTTCTCTCACTCTCCGTAGAAGGAGGAGAGGGCGGAGCATCTTCTGACAGTTTTTCCTGCGTGTACAAGATGCATGAGTAGCTTGTATCTCCATATTACCATTGCCATCAAGCATTAACACACTGGAATACTTAGCTATAGTTTTGTGTTCGTGCGGTTTTCCAATTTATTTACCTCTACAAACCCTCCCCCTCAAAAAAACAACCCCTAGTTTTCCATACAGTGAAGGATTGAAGGAAATTTGCTCAATGACTAAATGAAGAAACTCGAAAAGTTCAAACAGGTTGGAATTGGAAATGAAGAGAAATTAATGCCAGTTGCGGAAACAGAACCAAATTCTATGGATTCCTTTGATTCTAGTGCTGGGGAATACTGGATCCAGAATGGTAAAGAAACTACTACAGGTAGGTTCCTTTACACACACCTTACAGTGAGAGGACGTTGAAGCAAGTGTTGGTTATTATGGGGGATTGTTTGTATAGTATTTCGTCATCACGTGGTTTCTCAATGAAGAAGAAGAAAAAAAAAGGGAGTCTGCGTTGTCATGGTAACATGTTTCTCTGGGATAAGACAAATTTGATAGTACATACTGGTCCAATATAGAGAACATCGTGGCGGGTGCATTATTTTGCGAGCGCAAACGAGTGTGTAATTAGGAATGCCTTTAGCGCACCTGAAAGTCAAATTTATACTACTTACCAGTAATCACATCGAAATAATGAAACAGATGGGGACATTTGTCAAGCTCTTTATAAAGCAGTGACTCTTATATGTTTTGTTTGTCTTGAAAAACACAGCTATCCATAGAAAACAGAATAGGTACAAAAAAAAAAAGCTTTGTTTTTTCATATAAAGGGTAAGGAAGAAGACTTTAATAATATGTAAGAATCTTCAAAAGCAGCAGAATGTAAAGATTTGGGATATTAGACTGTCCAAAAGTTGGTTTTTGTGTCATTATTGCACTTTGGAAAGTTTCAAAAGTCTTGAGATTTTAGGGTTAGTTGACAAATTACTGGACAAAAAGTAAAAAAAAACAAAAAAAACAACTATACAATAGGTTAAGCTTTGTTGCTTTTCATAAGGAAAAAGGCTGTAAGAATATTTAAAAATCTTTGGAAAGTCTGTCAAAAGTTTGTTTTCCTGTCATTGAGTGTTGGAAAGTTTAAAAAAAATCTTTGAGAGCAGCGGTAGTTAGGGTTATCTGACAAATTACTGTATGCACTGAATACGATAAGCATCGTGCGCCGGTCTTCTTGTACTGGCGCCAATCCTCATCTTTTATTGATTCCATCTTATCAATCAAGCAATCTGGAAAATGACAAGAATAATAACTTTAAAATGGCTATCAAAGGTGTGGTACCGAGCTATCCCTCTTTTTTTACACCGGCTACAGTATAACTTATATAGATAAGAATTATTTGGAAGAATCATAATCTATTAACGGTACATTGAGTCTTATTTGTTATAGATTAGAAGAATACCTTCCGAATTAAGAGAAAAAAAAGTTAAGTAGAAAGTTAGAATCAAATCATTTCTGGAAACAAAATCTGAGAGACTATAGAAGAATTATAAGTTTGATAGGAATAAATTTATTACTATAGGCTACCGTACGTATTATGGCATAGAGTCAGACCGGCATGATCATTGATCAATCCTCAGCACTTTAACTTGACTGTAATTCTGCAATGTTGTGTTGCACTAACTTGCATGTGTATATCAATTGATCAATTGGTATTCCATTTTTCGAATTTATGCAAACTTATTCAATCATTTGAATTTTTGAACTGAACCAATCTTTGAGTTTCAATTTTTCAATTCACAGTTGTTAATTAATTGAAAAATAAATTTAATTTTGTTATAGCCTTCAGTACACTAAAAGTGATTTCTTTTGTCAATATTCAATTGCATATATTATTATAGGCCTATTTTAAATTCAGTGTTCATGATTTTGGTCTTTCTTTTCATATGATTTTTACATGACATTCCTCGAATTTTTAATGGCTAACTGGTGAAAAGTCATGCGATTTTGTATTGTAATTGTTTTTCTTTTGAGAAGTAGGCTATAATGGTTCTTGAATACGAGATGTTCAATCCAATAAAAACTGAAAATTCTCACCAGCAGCAGTAGCCAATCTAAATAAAGACAAATTTAGTGGTTATACCTGCAGATTCAATCTGTATAGCTGAGCTGAATGATAGAAGCTAGGGATTCCCTTCTTTTTTGATGAAATAATAGTTTTTTGCTTCACCTGCTGTTTGATGTATCCATCTCCCTGTGTGTGAGCTTGCACCTGTATCATACGCTTATAATATGCATTGATCTACTCTGCAGTTACACAGAATATAGTTATAGCAGGAAATATCACATAGTCATCAGCTGTGATTGCTGTTGCAGCCCCAGGATTTCCAGTTTAGTTGTTTGTTTTTGCCGAAAAAAAAGAATTAATCTCCTCAAAACAATCATATTATTTTGTTAATTAAAACAAATACAATTCTTAATTATATTACAATGTTGAAACTATGCGATATTTAGTTATTATGACAATGGAAATTTTTTTATTGTTGTTTTATTTTCATTATTTGTTGTATTGCCGGTTTCATTAAGAATTCTCCATCATTTTTCGTGGAAACTAGGAGTTGTATATAGTTTCAATTATTAATAAGCCGGGGAATTTGATATGCATTTGAGCTTGGACAAAGAGATTTACGGAATTGAATAGGGGATCTAGTTAAAAATCTAATTTTTTAGGCCTGTTATATAGCTTAGCTTATACAATACGGTGTGCGTATAATATGGTTAATTAGGTTTTCCTGGAATTTTTTATATAGAGCGGTGAATACTGAATACCGTGAATTTCCCCGAAAAATGTTTTAATGAAGCTCAAATGGGGTAACATATTCAGTAGATAGATACACCAGTTTCTTGACCGATTCAGTAACAATAAAGGTTATACGAGGTAGTAGTATATATGCCTACGTACTACGTATTACGTATAGGTTATAATATTAGGAACCATGTAGGCTATAATATATACCTACGTATTACGTAGGTTATAATATTAGGAACCATGTAGGCTATATTTTTTATGTAGCCATACTGTATTGGCTATAATATATGAATTACCAATTATATATGGCGATGATTGCATTATGCAACTAATAATTAATTTAAATTTGGCCTTTTCGAAATTTCTAAGTCGCATGCATATATATAACTTATACCTATAAGTTAGTGGAGCCTGATCTTGAATGGCCCCTTTATAAAATACTTCAAATGGCGGGGGATTCTTGTGGTAATGATATGTCTAAATAATAATTTCCCTTCAAATATTCGACCGACTTTCCCTATGATGTATCCTGCTGTAGGTGATTGTTTCAAACCCTATGGATATAATAGCTCTGATTAAATTAACAGTCTAGGCTAATTAATATGTGATGAAAAATGCGAAATTTACCCACGCCCCAATTGCGTATCAATATATCCCCTCCTGCATGTTGACCCATAACCTGGAGACTTGTCAAAAATACAAGACCACACCATGTAAATTGAATAATGTAGGTTTAATTACATGTTTTTTGTTTTTGTTTTTCATCATTTTATATAGGGAAATTGAAAAAAAAAAGTGTAAAATTCCATTCAGTGTTAGGCTATGTTGTTTTAGATATTGACCATATAGTACCCATCCAAGTGTTCTACTGTATATAATATGTATACTGTATACGGTATGTTCTACTAGTCTAATAATGCAACGAATTTGCCACATTGAGGTAACTATATACCGGACATAATGATCTATATAAGGCATTCTGGATTCTTCTTACCGGGTATAATTATGGGATAAACCATATAGGGCATTTAGCTCATAGCAAACCTAATTCATGTAGGACTCAGACTAGCTAATCCAAAATCTTAACGGATGTTGTGGTCGTCTTAAGTCGTGTTGTTTTGTAAGTTATCTATTGACTATAGATCACATATTACAGCTTATATAGTTAGCATCTTATTATAGATTATGAGAAAGTTAGGCTAAAATTAATCGGTTACTAACATATGGTTGCTAAAAATAAAACACTGCAGTTATTATCTAAGTTATAGATAATAATATCAGGACCATTATATTAATGGATCCCTGATAATATGTATTTCCATTGCTCTTTATGTTGACTATATAAAAACAAGATAAATTAAATCATCTAATTTTTGGCAACCATATACCTGTTAATTTATACCCACACAGTATACTGGTATAACTGATGGTGATGGTAACTGGTAGATTAATTTTAACCTAAAACTAAGTTTTATACTTTTAAGCCCGCTCCCAACGAAGTTGATAGGAGCGCGGGCTTGTATGTTTTCGGTTTGTGCGTCTGTGTGTCTGTCACACTGGATCTCGAAAACGGTCTTACAGATTTTCTTGAAATTTGGAACATATTATGTTGTAGGTATGGAGAAACCGCTCTAGTACAAATTTGACGAAAATCGGCCATCTGCCAATTTTTGGCAATTTGGCCCTAAAGTTGCCAAAAAAAAAATGGGTCACTGGATAAAATAAAAAGATATTTGAGAAAAACTAAATTTATTTCAGTTTTTCTCATACGTAATTATATCTTTACGAATACGTAAGAATATTATGGGGTCACTGGATTAAATAAAAAGATATTTGAGGAAAACTGAAATTGAGTTTTTCTCAAAATAATATCTTTTTACTTAATGCAGAGATCCCCTAATATTTTTAACTTAAGTATACAAAAAGATCTTTTCAAGACAAATCTTGCGTTATAATATGTCCATATTCGCCTTAATATTAGGGTTAGGTTACGAAACCCCGAAGCAAAAACTATTTTGTACGTTGAAGCGACGCGCCCGATGTACACTTAGCATAATTAAGAACAAAGATAAAGTTGGACGTGCATGGGCCCAATGAAATTACAACGGTAATTAAAAAACACTTAAGAAATTACCGCATTCATACAGAATACGATATTACAAAATTTTACAAGAAACTGCCTGGTAGCAACCAGGTATTTATGTTCTCCTAGCATAATTTATATAATTATAACTTGTATAAAAAAAAAAAAGATATACCGAGGGGGAATAATCATTTTTAATAAATCGATAGAATGGTTGTGAAAGTAACATTCCATCGGTCCTCTGTAGAAATATAAATAATTTTGAAGCTAGGAGAAATCCGAGAATTTAGTACTGTATTAAACACTTGTACTTCGTAGAAGGGCAGAGTTGGGTACACACGATCACAATTAAATTATTATGTATTACGGTTCCGAAATTGACATCCGGGTCTCCCGGAGTGCGAAAAACATGCTTCGCAAGACCCGGGTGATCTAATAACGTGGATGACTACCTCGTACGATTCGTACTACAGGTGAACCCGCTTAATTCGATATTCCGCTTAATTCGAAGTGCCACGGAAGTCCTCCCCCCATAGAAGTCCATGTTAAAATTCCCCTGATAATTCGAAAGTTCGGTTAATTCGAACTTTTTTCGCGGTCCCGAGCACTTCGAATTAAGCGGGTTCACCTGTATCTAAACATTATAAAAGAGAAGTTTGAAGCTGTGAAGCTCTATGACGTATGCGAGGTGTTGGCTGTTGTGTATGTATCGTAGACGATGAGCACGATGAGTGTGTTTTGGAAAAGTATCTCTCCTGAATGAGCATGCTAAGGGGGATAATAACAAAGGTGCCTTTGGTATTATATTCAACCCTTTTCCTATGTAACGTGTATACGACTACGGTACCGGTGAACGATCGTCGATTTAGTGTACCCAATACCCATGGATGTACCGACATCGATGTTAACTTTAGAGGATTTGTTTTTTAAACGTCGCTCTTAGCGACAACGAAGGTCATAACCCGACGACGGGATGACATCGTCACTGGGACAGGTTTTAGAAACCTCTATGAGGGCAGAGATCAAAGGGATCTCTGCACATTAAATACCACAGTTTAAACCACGTTTAAACACTCATCCGAAGGAGTTCCTCCCCCCACCTCTCGAAAGTCGATGGGTGCTCGCAAAGGGACCATGCAAACATTTCCGTCGACACACGTAAATAGTGTGGCTATTCGGGAAGGGTGTATAAAGCATAATTAATGGTGAGGTGAGGCAATCCTGTATGTACAAAATGTTTGGTCTGTTTAAATGGTTTACGTCGCTGTAAGCGACAAAGTGGGTCATAACCTGACGGGGTGAGATTTGCATTTTGTTTTTGTCCCAGGGATAGGATTATCTGAAACCTGTATGGTGATTCTTTAATGTGTTGGCTACAGATTATGGGGATCTCTGCTCATTAAAGACTTTTTTAAATCTCACCCGAAGGAGCCCCACACCGGAGTTTTCCTCTGTATTTCTAATGGGTATAAGACACCGGAGTTTGGCCTATGTGCCGAATAACTGGCGAGTTAGAGGTCACCACTCATCAAAAGACACAAACACCGGAGCTCCCCATATTATGTAGCAAAATTACCAAGAATAAGATACTGAGTAAAGTCTTGCTAAGCTTATTACCTATGGGAAAGCTCCAGAGTTTTGGGGACGAATAACTGGCGAGTGGCGAGTTAGAGATCACCACAAACACCCGAGCTCCCCATAAGTTAGTATGTATGATAATAGGATATTACCAAGAATAAGATACTGTATGAAGTTTTGCTGGTGACGAATAATGCGCACCAGGGGCGAGTGGTCACAAAAATACCGGTGTTTCCCCATACGAAATACACAGGAAACCCCGGTTTTTGGTGATAAATAACTCTCACCTGGGTATCGTTACTGCCTACTGGTCACCAAAACACCGGTGTTTCTCTATAGGAAATACATTGGAAACACCGGTGTTTTTGGTGACCAGTAACCTGGGGCGAGATATTTGGGGGTGAATATAAAAGAATGAAAAAAAAAATAAAATAAAAAATAGAGCTGTAAATAATTACATTTCAATTTGGGGAAATGGAGTCGGCCATGGTTCGGCACCATGGCCGTTGCACCTGCGGCCTACGTCGAGAACTGATTTGACTCCATGAAAGGGGTGAGGCGAAAGTTTTGGTCTTCATCACTCTTCCCCCCCGTTATTTAACGGGCTTTTTTTACTAGTTTTGATAATAATTTGGCATTTGATTTGAACCTACTGCAGTAATTACCATAAATAACTAACCTTTAGCGTTGCTCCTAGCCAAAAAGAGTAACAGGTATCCTGAGGTTTATTTGGTCTTCCTTGGAAGCCTTCTTCCTGCCTAAACAGACACCATCTCTTCAACCCTTGCAACTGGGTGTCACTCAATGTACTGATCCGATCCATAAGCTTCAATGCAGCTATCGCACAATAGGTAGAACCACCTAGAAATAATATTTTGTGTTCAGTATTAAAAAAATAATTTTAATAATTTAAAATAATAAATTTAACACTTATTATCTAAGTTAGTGAGCTACCGGTAGGAATTTTTATGGTTCATAATTTTCTTTCCATTACTAGTTTTAAAAAATTTCTTCTCTTACCATGAGCCTCAAGTCCTGGTCCTTGGCCAATTCCATAATCATATGACTAAGATATAAAAAAATTATCATAAGCTTATTATAATTTATAAACATGTAGGCCTACTAGGTATCTTTATATGTTCTTGAATATTTTATCTTTTGACATGAATCTTCTCTTTTTTTTTTGTGATTCATGTATTAAATAAATTAATAAAATATTCAAATAAATATATTTTTTTATTTTTGAAAAGATCTAGTCAAACATCGATATTATTACGCGCCATTTAATTTTTGTCGAGCCAGAAAGGTTTGCCGGACATTTTAACAATGAAATTCTGTTCCGGATTCCACAGTCAAAAGTTGTTTCCAAAAAGGTTTAATTAAAATATGCTAAGCTACTGTAATTAATATACAATATTTTAAGGCTAAACTGTAATAATATTGTAATAACTTGTATTTTAATTTTTAATTCTCCCGATCCAGTTATTGATATTAGCACTTACTCACTATGCTATTGATGATGTAATTAACTGCTTTATCCTTATCAATCCCTCTCCAGTCTTGTATAATATAACTAATAGCAGCAGCACAATACAGAAACCTCATGTCATTCTCCGTACCACTAACTGTTGCACAAAAGCTAAAACAGTAATTTAATAATTATTGTAGACACAGCTAGACAGGACTGTTTAGCTAAATAGACAAAACAGTAAAGGTAAAACTGTTCTGTTCAAAGTGAAAGTTCACCCTTCTTATCCCCTGCTCTGAGGAATAATTCCCCCTAATTCTTCCTTGAGGAAGGGTTACATACTACATAGTACATACGATAATTAATAATTATTTTCCATACGTGCCTTGACACCTGTGATGAAAAAGTTTTGATGTGAAAACAACAAAATACTGCTGAACAAAACTATAGGCAGCAGGCTAACTCGTAAGTTATATGTAGATAAAGTTTTTGTTATACAGCTGCAACATTTTGCTAAATTTTCACTCCGCATAGCTAAACTTTTCATCATCACAGGTGTTTCCAAAGTAATAGAAGATAGGGGGTGTTTCGGCGTGGAAGATAATGATTCTACTTATGCCTCAGAGACAGATAGCCCTGGGAGACCAGGGGAAGACACCGTCATGGCGAACTTCTTACTTTGAACACGGCTATAATTATTAACAAACCTACCTCCCATCGCTTAATTGTAAGGCTTTAAGACCTTGTACAATAGCATCTTTGTTAACCCTTGATAAGTCATCTCCTAATATAACTAAAGATGAAAGTCCAGTGTAGGTCATTGCAATATGACTACAGTCATAAGGAACAGGAATGTTTGTAGAAATCTTAAAAATATAAATTATTTTATAGATAAATTATAAATATATCTTTCACTTTCAGAATACACCAGACTAGCCTTGAATATAGCTTACATGTGAAAAACCCATTAATTTACTGTAACTTGAAGAACCACGGAATCCGCATGCTATGTTATATTCTGAAAAAAAAAATTAATATTATTACCGGTACTGTCTGTACATGATCATCATTACCCTCATCGTGACGGTAGCATCACGTCAATATAGCCCGGTGACGTTTTTAATCATGAAAAAAAAAACCTAGCTTTTTTGATTTCTAATCACTTTTTTTAAAACTCGAATTCGTTAAAAAAAGTGATTAGAAACCTCAAAGTAGGTTTCTTTCCTGTGAATAAAGTTTTGAAAAAAAAAAATTGTGGTGGCCTACCTGTTTCAGATGGTAAAATTTGTAATGAATATATCCACTCTACTATCTCATTTATAACATCCTTTACATTTTCTAAGGAACATAATAAGTCCAATCCAGACAAACTAAAAAAGGCCAAAGTTAATCTGAAAGCAAAAATAAATTTTTAAGTTATAAATTTGTGTAGGCTAATTTTACATAACATTTTGTGCAATATGGTAAGTTAATTAAGCGTTCAAAATAATATTGAAGTGTGAGTAAAAAGTATATTTAAGCTAAAAATCTAACTAGTCACTAGCTTGCTGCAAATCAAATCTTTAAAAATTGTATAGGCCTACTGTAGCCTATATATCAAAATTATAGCCTAATGATGAGGGGATTGAGGGGTATGGACAATGAAATTAAGATATTTAAGAAAAACTGACGTTCGCTCTATTGAGTTTTTCTGAAATATCTTTTTATTTCATGCTGTGACCCCATAATAATTTTTACATATTCAAATATGGTCCAAAATGTTGGGTCCGGTTGGGTCAATACGCAGGTCAGTGTAAAAGTTGTTACTAAACTGTACGTTATCATAGAACTTTTGCATTCATGTTTTAGGCTTTGGAAAAAGCTATATAGCCTATCGAATTAGGCCTACCGGTATAGGTTACAAGGGGTAATTTTTATTGTCAATAGTATTGAGAATTTAATTCGGGCATGTGCACTAATACGGCCCGCGGGGCCAGCCGACTGGTTTTATCTGGCCCGCGAGTACTCAACAAAATAGGCCCCTAACATTGGATCCGGCCCGCAGCGTAAAAAAAATAGAAAATAACTCCCAAAAATGTTAATTACTGTGCTTAAATTATTTTGTTTTAAAACTAAAACACGTTTAACAAGAGAAATTTTTTTTAAATTTTCCCCCTTAATTTTTTTTAAATTTAAACCCCATAAAGAAATTTAGAAGAACTTTACATAATGCAATATTATTTAAAATTTCAACAATTTGACTGACGTAAGCAAAATTACCGAAAAAATGATTGAATCCCGCGGTCCTTAGGAAAAAATCCCCCTCCTCCCCACCCCAGGCGCTTAAAATTCACACCAAATTTACTCAAATTTTGTACAAATTTCAACGTTTTACTTGATTTCTAAAAAAATTTCGCCTCCAGCGGTACCAGCCCCCCCGGGCCCTCTGCTGCGCTCCC